>JAMKCH010002072.1:0-66039 GCA_023653785.1 Ophioderma brevispina | reverse complement strand
CATCTCGGTATTGAAATTCTCTATGGATTTCAAAATTTGTAGGCTGCGCGTATCTATGTAGTATTATAAATATGATTGGGGCTATTTTTCGTAAAATATTGCATGACCACCCAATGTAATCACCAAATCACGCACTCCAGACACGCAATGTTTATCAGGATTAATAAATTATTTAATCAAGTAAGCGGCCATGTCAGGGGGCTAATACAAGGTTGCCAGCTCTGTATCCTAAGTGAATCACCCCAATTGCGGGCGTAAATCACAAATTAAAAGTGGCAAGTAAGGCGGTGGCGGCCCAAGCCTCATTCTTATAGCAACTCACAAAAATGTCAAAAGAAATTACAGCCAATACGAGTGCAAACCACAAACCAATTTGGGTGTTTTGATGGGGTCGTCAGGTGTGTTCCCATGACCCACATACACATCGTCCTCGTTCGTTTTCATAAAAAAATTCAGAAATAACCTTCCAGTGAGAGTTGATTATTCAACTCCAAAGGTTTTGGAATAAGAAAAGATTCCTTGAAAATATAAAAATTCAAATTTTTCGTGAAGATTTCGCTTTTAAGTGTTAAACCATTCCCGGCGACGTCGGAAATTGGGATTCTTGGCCGCCCTCCCCGAGTGGCAAGTTAATAAATTCAACATGTAAAATTTATTTTACCTCTTCTCGGATTTTACCAAAATAAACAACATACAAACACATGTATCATTATAAATGCCCTGGCCTGCACACTATGAAAAACATACCACCATGCATTCTACGTTTATGCTGACAATTGAGTTTTATTTACTGGATTGCTCACTGTTACTTGTGCGCGTGACACCCCCACACTGTTTACGAAAAATGCACTTCAAAAGTTATTATTAGGTGCGGTTAATGGATAGCCGTTGGAAATTATACCGCAATCAGCGGGTGGTGACCAGGATGGATTTTCCCAAAAGTGGTGGGCGGGGGTGACGACCATATTTGGAGTATTAGCATGCTCATCAATTTCTATTACAGTCACCGATTATCTATAATTGCCTTGAGCTGTCAGGTAAACGAACTGGTTCCGATGGACCCTCGCGCTGCGCGCCGGTGGCTCGGTCGGGCTAGGTCGTGGGAGACGAGGGTCTATCTAGATGGCACTAATCCTACCTATACAGCGATATACAGTGACCGCTAATGTTTGCCTGCGAGCAGACAACTTCCGGGTTCCACGTGCCAATCGACGTAAACCATGTTAAGGGTCTATAACATTGCGTGGTATACCGCACGCAGGGAAGCTGCTCTACGGATGATGCCACACGAAAAACAATGACCAAAAACCAGCCTATATTTGGCGAGTCTTACATTAAATGAATAATATTAAACTGACTCGATAAACCTGGGCTAGGCTAGGATTACTAAAATTAACTTCTCTCATGCAGTCCTAGATATATGCAGACACACTAGATATTCTTTCAACCGTATTAATTCCAAAGCGGCTGGCCACACTAAATTTGGCATTAAATCTTAAGTCCTTATACATAATATAGGCCCATACCTTTGAAATAACTTCCCATAACATCGTATAACAGATTACTGGGGCATAAGTTTTGATGATACACCAAATTGCACCATACGGCAGTGTACATTGTTTTAGTTTTACACTAGCTAGCAGGGCTAGCATCCTGCTTGGGATAGGTACTAGCTGTGGCGCGAAGCCAGCACGGTGGTTCTGAGGGGGCAATTTCCCGGGATGTGCCAAAATTTCCCGGATCACAAGCAACAATTTCCCGGTCGCATGGCAAAAGAATCCAGAAAAGGGGCTGAGTAACATAAAATATCAGTTTTATTTCCCGATTTCCCCTCAAATTTTTTTCAGAGGGGGCACTGGCCCCCCTCTGCCCCCACCTGGCTACGCCACTGTCTAGTAATATAATAACCTACGTACTATAAATCTCATTACATTATACATCTTAGGGGGGGGGGGGTACCCGTGCTGCGCCCAAAATATACAGAGTAAACATTACTAATTACTTTTAACGAAGTAGGGGAATACCGCGGCAGACAGCATGATGTCACCAGGACGGGCAAAAAGGTGAGGATTGCCGAAACGGACCGCAGTTCCGCTACAGTTATTTATCGAGGCGCACGTTCTGTTTTGATAGAGTTTTATCAGGGGGTTGACACTTAGCGCCTGTATCCGTCTTTTGCTCTGGACCACCACCAATATGGCTTGGCCAACCCGGGGGGGGGGGGGTTTCAGGGGTGTGGTGGGTAACCCATGCTCATTCCAAGGGTGTGAAAGTGACCCCCTAACGCAACCAATTCTCAGTGAAAATTAACATGAAACGGACAACATTTGCGGGACCTGTTCTAAATATGTGAATAAAAGATATACCTTTAAAATATTCAATATAGGCCTACAAGAAAAATGACATTTGTGCTACTGCAAGAAAAATTACACACTCAGTGTTACTTTGCTGATGTTTTGGTTAATTTTTCCTATTTATATATTGTATCATATTGAACCTGTCACAATCACAACTGAATTTTATACCCCTAGCGGGACTAGAACTTGATAATTGTGAATTTGATACCCCTAGCGGTAGTCCCGCATTTGCAGCTAGTCCCTCTTTTTTGGAAGGAGCATGGGTACCCGACCAAAATCCAAGACCCCCCCCCGGGATGGCGAAATACGAAAGTTCGCGCATACCATCGAAAATCATGGTCCCTTCTGTACGAATTAACCTCATGGTATACAGTTACGTGTTCGCCGTTTGTAACCATGACAGTAACGAACTTCGCATTGCAAGATCGGTTACATATAGCGCCCTCGATTGAATCTAGGTCCATCCTAGTTTAAGGTGTTCGTACACTGAATGTTTCACAATTTAATTATTTTGTTTTCAAATACGCCTATTTCAGTTATTTCAAGGTCAAATTTGGTATGTTTAGTATCAAAATTAGCTCCTTTAATGTTCTTTAGATTTATTTAATCTATTTTTATGAATCAAGGTTATATATTTTGCTACAGCCCTTGCAGTCTACACATTCGGGTCCCTTCAATTGAAATCCCCTCGAAATAGTGTAGTTCCCTACTATCAGACTATTTGTTTTTGTAAAAATTCACCGTATATCCTATATTATAGCAATTCAGAAATTCACAGCTTTCATTAACACCAATTTTACGTTTTAAGTCCAAATAGTCTACAAGATTATCGCCTATGTATTGTTATCCCCGAGTTTTACCTGAACATTTTAGTGCTGTGTCCGACTCCCACCCCCTTAAAAATCTAACCCGAGTCGTTATAGCGCCCCCTGTAAACCAAGGACCAGGGACCACCGTTCGTCCACAAGTGTCATCTCCTGATTTTAATCCTCCTTGGTTTTATTTTCCGCAAACGCGGGTGGGGAGGGGGGGGGCAGCTTTCAAAAAGCTTTTTACGATCGATTCCCCGTTATGAATCCACCCATATACGAAGAAAGAAACACCTTGATTCCATGGCTCATTGTATTGTCAGTTCACGAATATTCCAATTCAAATGCTTATGGCATGTGGAATGTATTCAAAAATGCTATGGCATTTGAATGTATTTAGGGTTAAGGGATTATCGTTACACCGCTTCCTTCTCCTTATTTCCGTCGCATTTTTCTTCGATCTTCTTTAGTTCTTCCTGAAATCTGGACGTGAAACAGGAAACAAAGTTCATTTATAGCGGGAGCAAGGACTTGGGTCAAACATCATCGTTCATGTCCCACTACATCTCAGCTTTGACACCTTTGGTAGTTAGTATGGACCCGCTACATCAATGCAAGATAGTTAGTGGTGTCAAATTGTGGTGTCACTTTTTCAATAGGGGCCAATTTAAGTTTACACAGGGGTCAAACTTTTAAATTACTCCAATCGTGTTGAAATTTATGCCATATTGTCCGTCTAGTCACAAGGATTACAAAAATGTATAGTTTGTACCATCTATGACCATTGGTCATAGATGGTACATTCTCACGCTCTATAGGATGCAAAATAATATGCATGTCACGTATAGAGAATAAAACCTGAGCTGTCAATCAAAAGAATGAATACGGAAATACTTCAAATTTTCAAACCAACCATCCTACTATGAACAGATTTGAATTTTTAAGTGACCAGTGTGTTAAATTATATTCCAAAAATTTATTTCTGGGTCTGACTGTAGAAAAGCCAAAAGCAAAATGACCGATTCCTAATTCCTTCCACAACGAATAGGCAAAAATGACAGATCTCTGTACTTACTGCTCCACGGCTTCTTTACCAATTTTATCGAATTGGTATTGAATCTCAAAGTCGCCAAGTTTTTTGGTTGCCCTCTGGCTCAAGAGGTGGGTAATGGCAAGAGTTCCCAGAGTAGTCTTCTTGGTTGGAAGACACTGTAGTATGGTGTTCTCAGCATCACACTCTTCCGCATCAGTATGAGGGTGACGAAGCTGTTTAATAAATGTTCAACAGAAACAAATGAAAACGCAATAAACCTATTTTAAAGTTATTTTACTATATAATCTAAAAAAGTACTGAAAGTAAAGAACATAATAAATGACAAGCCTCGGTTGCAAGAGAAGAGAGTGTATCATTGTCTAAAGGTCCGTTCATAACTGCCACGGTACAGTGCGTAGCATTGCCCGAATAGCAGTCTCTGCGCAAGATGCTGCAATGCAGTACTGCAACAAAGTTAAAATTCGTTTTAACTTGCATTGCAGTGGGTTGCATCAAGTTGCAGTAGAAAGTGATCAATATATCGGCACTGCAACAGCACTGCACTGCATTGCAGTGGAAGTATGAACGCACCTTAAGTATTCGCAGACAACGACGCCATCTCAGAAGGCCAAATAAGCATACCCGACGAATGAAGAGGTTACAGAGTTCTATGGTCTTCCTAAGAACCCCCTTTTAGGTGTTCCCATGTATATTAAACAGGCGGGTGCAGTGTCTCTTCATACCTTGCTCCTTGGTGGTTCTCCATACAACATTCCAGATATCCATACTGCTCATACTGTTCAAAGTTGACTGAGGCATGGGCAATACTGCTGATGTAAATCACCGAGGTGATGGTGTCAATCAACTCCTCATTAGTTGAGAAATGTCCTCTGCCCGGAACGCCCTATAACATAAAACAACGATGCACAATTTTGTACTCTTTTGCGTTACTAAAACATATTTATTAAATGTTATTTAACACTTTATAATGATACACGTGTTACCCCAAACTTGCATATCACCTGTTGCCGCGTTTAGAAAGCGAGACAATACTCCGTTGTGGGATGTATTATAAGGAAAAAACCTCCACTGTGATCGCATAACGATTTACGAGACCATGATAGTATATCCAGAAAGAAGCTAGTAGGTAGTCACAGAGACGCGAGCGTGTAATCCAATGGGCGTTTCGTTTCGTTTAATACAGTAAGTCCTGATCACAGCGTGGGCGCGATTCTTGTCGGGAAACATACTTTGGAGAAAGACATTTAAGAAATAGTTGGAATAGTCGATATTCAAATGTTATTACCTGTATCTCACATCCCCCGTCATCTGTTTTAGCAGACAGCATTTCAGCCCAAGCTTGTATCTCATAGTCATTCTTCAAAATATCTACATCTAATGGAGATTGGTGAGATTAAACAACAACAAGAATTAAGCGGCGCACATATTAGTTCTAAATCTGTATCATTTTCAAGAGGAAAGGTTAGATATAATTATTGAAATACTTTGCCGAGTGCAAATTGGTATATAGCAAAATTCATTAAGGAAAGAATGCTGTATGGTGTTTCGGTTAAATTCCACTTTGGGTGTTCAAATGTAATATATTTCAATAAGGATTGCTATTAAAAATAAAATTGGCCGGTTAATGCATACATAATGCATATTACTTTTCTATGCCTGAAATACAGTTATACTAACAAGTAATTATATCATCAAATAAACCAAATTCTACCTGTGTGATGAGAATTGACCACTGCAGAAACATAGTCTTTGATGGCACGATAGACTTCCAGAGCATCATCTCGGAAGTAGTATTTGGGCAACTCCTCCACACCTCTCGCTTTGATGTCATTTTCAAGATTGCCCTCACGATCCAGGCGCCATGCTTGATCCAAGCGAAACTCATTTTGGTTTGGCGTGTCCGTGTCATCCTCTGCACACGCACGTTCACATCCTTGGTAATGGCGGCGAATTATTTCGTACATTCCTTTCACACCAACGGTCATACTGGTATCAACCCATCCACCCTCATTAATCAGGGCTTCAAATGCTATCCTTTAAATAATAATAAATAATATTTATGAAGGCAAGCTAGAGCACATGTGGTGAAGTGGATAATCGACCGTCTTAAACACACCAAAAGTTGTGAGTTCGAGTCCCACTGTGTTGCACCCTTGAGTAAGCAGTGGCGTGACCAGAGGGGGAAGGGGAAGCTGCCCCCTGTGGGGAACCTTTCCCTCTTCTTGCCCCCTGTGGAACCCACTTTTATATATACTTGCTCCCTGAAAATGTATGTGCTCCCTGCCTCCCTGTTCAGAAAAAGTTGGTTACGCTACTGTGAGCAAGGCGCCTTACCTCAATTACTCCACTCTACCCTGGTGTGTAAATGGATACCTACATTTTTTCAAAGTTGGGAAGGTAACAGATCGGGTAACAGACTCGCTGTATAGAAACAGGATTTCGTCGCCACCGCCTACTCCTCCACGTCTTTCAGAACGCACTACATTATACGTATAACGCTATCTATCAGATCTATATCATTTACAGTCCATAAGCTGCGATCATCAGGTTTTCCTTTCGTTGCAACCAATTAGTGATTAATTTTCCCATATATCACCTTGAAGGGGATGTCCCCCTGACTAGGATTAGGTATGTTTCCGCCCCGAAAAGCTGCACGTTAGCTTGCCCTGCCCATTTCAAAATGGCCGCCATTGTTCATTAACTCGCCATTACAATTTCATTACAGATCGAAATTTTATCCACGGACTACACGAACCAGTTTTTAACTGCCTGAAGGGGGCTTTAAACATCTAGGCGTCCAAGTGATGGCCGCCGGAAGGAGGCATATTGTGCTAAATGAATGAAAATGGAAAATTGTGAACTAAGAACTGGGTGAATTTGGGAGCTCCAAAAAGGAATTTATGGTATTTATATTTTACGTACAGGCTTGTTTTTAAAGATGGTAGTTATTATATTCGCTTCAGGGTACGTAAATCAGGAAGGAAAAGCCGCCCTACCCATTTTTGACGTTAAAAACAACACTTTCTCATAATGACCCTAAAATCATTTCCAAGATGTAAAAAAATATTAAAGTGGGGTATTGACTCTTTTTTTCGAGTGTGCCGTTACTATCGCTGGTTACTACTTGGGCCATATAACGTGTTTAAAACTTGTACTTTAAATGGTCTACGAGACAACAGCTATATCAACCTCTACAATAAAATAATAACTGGGTGTGGACTGTATTTTAAAGGATAACAGTGACGTCCTAGGTTGTTTCCAGTAAAAAAAATAAAATATTGCTATGAAGAAGTGAAAACAAGACCGAGAATGTCTCGGAACTGCGAATGAACCAATAGCATGTGGGTGGTGGGAGTTCAAATTAAGATTGGCGACTAAAAATGGGGCACATTTCGCAGATTACTCATAAACATTCCAAGCCAAAAACATAATAGCCTTAAGTTTTAATGGGTAAATGATTTAAAATCCTTTTGTAAAGTTACTACAAGCACCAAAATGGTACATAAGGAAAGAGGAACAAATCCACAAGCAATAAGTCTGTATCCCTTGGTACAAAAGTTTAGAATTCAAATGGGATTTTTTTTTATTATACCGTAACACATCCCGAAGGGCTACATCCTGGAACGGGAACTACCGACCACTACCATGCTCACATCACTATTAAGTTTACTTTCGCTAATTCGCAAATCTGTATTCTTCTTTACTCTTTTAAAAACCAATAAGCACACACCAACTTCTTTGGTTACATTGTAGTCTTAAAAGGACGTTTCTATTAATATTCTTAATTTCATGCCTCAATCAGACGATATTTGAAGCAGACGGTTTCAAGAATTTGACCGCACGAATGGCTCTCTGTCCTACTGCCAAAAAAAACCCAATTGCACAGTGTGGAGTGTACTGTACCGAATCTTGGGGAAGGGAAGAACGTGGGGCTCTTGGGTTTCAGGAGCAGTCCGAAATCTAAATTAACATACAGGCGTTTGTCGTCCATACTATTTAGCCAAACAATTTTGCTTGTTTCGTTTCAGGACTACCATTTCTAAAGAGAGAGATGAATGTGTCACCTAAACAAGCAAGAGTCACTTCCCATTCCCTCCCCCATGAAGAGTACAAGTCAATGGTTCAAACCCAATAAAAATTTTCTTTCTCTTTCCTATTTACTTTCTATTGTTGTTTCACTTTTCCTGTGTGTAGTGTGGTTTTCTTATTAGGTTAATTATTAACATTACATATATATATATATATATATATATATAGTTCGGCTATTTTTTTACAGTTGCAAATTAAAATATTAAGTACCAATTTTTTTAATTATGAATTAAAAAAATCTAAACTATATTTCAGTTTTTTTATGAATTAATAGAGTTCAGTTTCTATTTAGTAATCGTTTAGCTTTAGTAAAATATTAAATGTTGTACTTTGCAATTCGCAAATGAAAATATTATGCCCAAAAAAAAATTAGAACACCTAAAAATCTAATTAAAAATAATCAGGTTTATTGATAGCGTGTCGTTTCTATGTGTAATCGTTTAGCTCCTATTTGAAAAAAAAAGGAAACAAATGAAAGAAAGTCTATAACAAACGGAAAGTTTGGTGCACGTGAGTTCCCCGTACTATACCTCTTCAAGTACAGGAGGAAAAAAAAGAATGAAACTGTAAAAAAAATGCTCTTTTAGTCAAAAATTAACAGCAGGGTGTTGACCTTAGTAATAATATAGAGAGAAAAACAAAAAACATTGTCACTAAAAGACTAGGCATTAGTGGCAAACTTAAAAATTAGGTTGTCCCTATCTGTGCCCTTTGGTCTCCATCAAGAACTGACCGGGCCGACGTGTTAATAAGGGATTATGACAATGATCTGGGGGTGCACGCGATGAGGGAACTTGACGTTTTTCCGGTGAACTAATACTTGAACCTTGTACTGAGATGTGTTTTTAAAAAAAGATACAAACGAATACGTAATAATTTCATAAAGAAACTCTCATACAAGTATATTCATTTATCACTAAACACACACTTAAAACAGGGCTGGAAATTTAAAAAAACAGCTGCAGACATAACCATAGCGGGAGGTTTTAGTGTGCAAAAGTGAGGGCCCAGAAACACTGTTACCGAGGGTTCCAGCATTACGTAAACCGAAACAGCATGTAAAAAAAAAGCACTTTGTCGACGATTGCGACTGGGGCCCTCGCTGATAAAATGATCCTTACACATGATCCAAGAACATCGTCAGATGTGTTTTGTTCCAGGGGGGGGGAAAGTTTTACCGTTGCTAAGATAAAATGATCAATCCCAATATGGCGGGTATGAAATGCTAGAGGTCAGTGGCTACTACGAGTGTGATATTTTCATCCGGGTCTTTAATCACAGTAATATGCCAGTTCTAATATTTTTATTACTACTCCGGTTAATAATAGGCACTTTGACCTTGGTAGGTCCGAAACAGCTTCCACCAACTCGCTAGTTGCTGGTCGGTACGCCAGGCCAGTAAGAATAGGCAGTTCAATCCCCCGTTACGTAAACGGTGACCGAAACCGCTGCAAACAGACTTGTGCGTGGGTTTCACCAACTCTTGGTTATTTTGAGTTTTCCCCGAAAACAACAGAAGTGCAAAAAATGCTGCCACAGATTTCAGCCATCCTTCAAATAAACATGGACATGATATCTTCTATCCCATTCCGTAAACGATGATAGAGAAACGTGGTAACTTTTCTTTAAGTGCGAAGTATTATCGATGGGTGATTTCAAAAAGTTGTCCTTTTTGCTGCTGCACTGTGCGTGTCCATTGAAAATGCACGCTAAATATAGCCTTGGCACTCGGCACCACTTTCGGAGGTCTCCGTAAATATCCGAAATATAGATTTATGAATGAAAAGTGGAATCCGTTCGCTGTGATTGGCGGGATCGCTTCGCCGATTGGATTTTCGAGAAGTTCAGATGATCAGCTTCTCAGCCATATTTGATATTTCCAAATTTACCGTGTTGACCAAAAGCTATGGATTTTTAAAGTTTTTAGCAGTCATTTTTAGTACGAAGTATATAATTTTTGCAATAATATCAAGTTATGTAGAATTCTTTACTATGCAAGAATAACATATTTTCCCCCGAAGTAATTTGGTGCAAATTCTCGCGCGGAAATAAAAAGAAATGTAAGTGGAAAAATCTTCGTCATTGACATGCTGTACAACAGCCCTATACGCCTGTGATTGACAGCTCTTGAGTTGACAATGACGCACGCTTCCGGTTTAGGTTTTCACGAATTTTTTTCACTTTCTAGTGCCTTTGAAAGAAGTAGCTTTCGCATTTCAATAAATAAAAGACGAATGAGTATGATATTTGTGAAGGATGTATTACGTAATACGTCTACGTATTACATTACCATGTTGGTACACAATCCCCAGTTTATTCTTGTATTTTACGAAAGAATAGAGTTTCAAACCAAAGATGTTCCAGAAAGACCTTTTTGAGTTCATTCTTCATGCACATGACTAAGACGGGGGAGGGAGGGGGAAGGAGGGAAATAGCTAATAATGCATTAGGGGTTATATAAACCAAAAATTGAACTGCTAAGTTTTATTGTGCATCCATAATTTACCGTGTTATAGTACACATTTTGGAAAAGTATAGTAATCTATTTTCCCCATTTTAAGAAATATAAGCAAATTTAAGAAAAAATCAAAGTAGTCTATTTCAAAATTTGCTTATATGGGGCTTCTGGAAAATAGCTAGAGTTTATTAGGGGTTTATATCGCACGTGAATCCCGTGGATAAGTTTAGTATGCATCAATACTTTACCGTGTTAGAGTACACAATTTTGGAAAATTGTATTATTTTTCGCAGTAGTTTAGCGAAAAATAGCAAATTAGTATAAAAAGCCAGAAAAAGGAGAGTGAGAAACTTATTCCCATACATAGAGACAGTGCATCGGGTGATTTTCTACAACTTTGAAGTATCTACCGTGTACAGAGATTGAGATATTGTTAATTTTCTACAAAAAATATTAAAAATCATAATGTTACCATTTCTAATCATTTCCTATGCAATAGTTCATATACACAAGATAGATGTTTCTTTAATGATAGTATAACGGCTATATCGGAAGATATGCTGTGAAATTTTCTCGTCTGTATCTTATCGTTTTTAAGATATAATTTATGTACAATAAGATGCTATTTGGGATGGTGCCATAAGAAAATAAAGAAGAAAATAGAAGATTTGACCTTTGACAAATGGTTTCCCAATTGCTTCAATGTACGAGCACTAAAATTTGAATATCTCCGCAACTATGGATCCGATTTTGAAAAGTCAAAATGTTACGTGATGCTGTTGATCCCCTCTATCAAATGGTGGTATTTAACATTCTAGATACCAATATAAATTTCCACCTGAATTGCCTAGTAGAGCCAAATCCGGGTGTAAATGACTGATGATGACTCCGTTGCCATTATGAAAGTTGATTGCCAATGCCGATCATTTTACGTCTTGCCCAATTTCAAAGAAACACCATATTAGCTTGGTCGTAGGGGCTCGTGCGTGATCGCGACAAGGAAAAAGGATTTCTACGGCTCTAATCGTTACCATTGATAAACAATACAAGAGTAAGCTCTTCAAATTACAATTACAAACCGGCAAGTAACACAGCACCCACTTTTGAATTTTAGAAGAATACAGAGTATTAAAGGTCTAATTATAGTCGATCTGGCGTCATAAATGTGTCGTTGGCGTCATAGGGTGCATTATTAGCAACACGTCAACAACCCTAAATGACCTCGTGGTATGTAAGTCCCTTGAAAATCAGGACAAAGATGGCCATTGTAGCAAGACCGAAAACCGTGAACGCGCCTGTTTTGAGAAAAATCGGCAGGAAAAAAAAAACTGAATAGAAAACTGGACAGCTGGATAGCAGAAAATGACGCAGCTTGCTCTGCGTAACCGAAGCCAACGCAAAATGAATTGAAATAAACAGTCTTTTCAAGACAATTCTAGTGAAGTCCGAAGGTGATTTGAGAGGCAAGTGAGTGATTTAGACCTTGAACCAAAAATCGCTGTGGATATATAATGGTCAAGTAGGAAGTGGCCAGACAAGCCGTTAGTAATGATGAATTATTCGCCGCGTCAGGGAATTTTTCATCGTATGTAATGGCCTTGGTTAACTGACAGATGCGTGGTGTAAATACATAGAATCATGTTAATGTCCGTTTGCGGCATTGCCTAACATCAACAACAGTAGCTTTTCCACTACAGCAGTTGTCACCGTGCAGGGTACAGTCATGACAGTACTGGGTCAACACAAGTGTGCTGAATAATGCACATGATAAAAGGTTAGGTCTATTTTGTTTTTCTTAATGTCTTTTTTTATCAGATACATGTGTTGTGTGAACTGGGTTCATAACCGTAGTATACCGAGTCGTCAAAAAAAAAATCAAATCAGTCAATACATCATGAAGCATTACAATTACATAGACATGATATATACACACAATAACAAATATCCCCAGTTATGGATACGTTGCTTCTTTGATGGATAAAAGTGATCAATTATAGGGTTATTTGCTAATGAAAGGAGCATTAATTTGCTTATTAACGGGGGCACTCTATATCAATGCATTGACCAAATTAAAGGGGCATTCCTTAATTTACCAAAAAAGAGAGAGGATTCTGGCAGTTAAAGGCCTATATAGAACTTTCTCTGATCAGCTGCCTAGGTGACTGTAACTGTCTGTTATGGGAATTAGTTGGGTTGAGATTGGGTCAAACAGTCACTTAGCTTCAAGTGCCTTTATGCAGGCAGATGGCTTTCGAACTATAAAATAAAAGTCAAATGTGATGTCTGCTTTGATTAATGGATTTAAAAGGGCTTCTTGGACTCTACCAATTAAAAGGCCATTTGCTAATTAAAGAGACATTCTTATTTTCCCAATTTAAAGCGGCACTATGAGATCAATTCATTAACCAATTAAAGGCTTTCCTTTACTTACCAATTCAAGAAGGCATCTTGATTGACTAGTTTAAAGGCTTATATTTGACCTTATCCTTGATCAGTTTTTCTCGGCGACCATCTACACTGTGTGAGGGTCGGTGGTCCAACATTCCACTTAGTTCAAGTGCCTTCTATGAAGCAGGAACTGGCCATATGGACATATAATTTATAATAAATATTAGGCACGTGTGGTGCAATACACAGTGGGAACTAGCTCGTACCGCCCAACACTGCACAATACGCAAATATATTGGGCATTCGGTCATGCGACTCGTCAAGAAAATACTCTGTTTTATTGTTTTTGACGTCATTGAAAAATATTTTGTTCAAGTCAGCGTCTTCCTTTCATAAATAAATATATTGATGGCTTTTTTTCGGATGATAACAGAAAAGATAGCCCTGCGTTTCTGTTCTATCTAATTATGTGATGTCTTTCTGATTAGTGGATTTTAAAGGGCATTTTGGATTTTCTAATTTGGGGTCAAAATTTAGGTCTTGGTCTCGCGCAAGTGTCTACTTTCAGTGTCCCGCTACTTTAACTCAACTATAATGAAAAAATACAATCTGAAATATTTATATTTGTGGTTTTGTCTTGATTAAATATGAATCTTTATTGTATAAAAAAATTATAAAAACCTGATAAACAAAGTTAGTTTAAATGTTGTTATTTTTCATTAATGTTTGATTGCAAACCCCCGGAAAACCCTTTGTTCCCTATGGTTAGCCTTAAAATTCCAATTGTCATTATTTATTTGGTAGTAAAATTTGCTTTTGGAAAATACTCTGATCATAAGTATTTACAGATTGAAAACAGATCCTATCTATCAATAATGCATAATGCATCAATTACATCCTCAATTTTACCATTGTGTTCAAAAAAGGTCTTCCCTGGATTTAAGTCATTTCTGTAACGAACATTTTGAAGGGCAGTCTATAAAATTGAAAACATGAATCCAAAAATTAACCTGGTCAATAAAGTACCTGCATTAATTGGCTACCTGGCACACATCATCATTATCTCCGGTATCTCTGATGAATATCCATCAAAATACAGACTTTGCAAAAATGAGGGAGAGTACCTTTATTCAGTGTCATTTCCGTAAAGCTGTATAACACTATAATATAGGAAAGTAATGTCCATTTTGATTGGCAGTGAAAACAGAATTGTGACCTTGATACCTTAATATATAAACAATCACGCTAGGCATCGCCCTCGGGAGACGTTATACTGGTCTAAATGTTTTGAACCATCATTTCCGTAACGGTCATTTCCGTAACTTTTTACCGTTACGGAAATGATTTCTTGACACTTTCACCTGTTCATATTGGCAATAAAATCTGAGTCATAATCAATCTGGTTTTCTCCATTTGAAAGATCCTCCCTCAATGTTCTTCATTTTTATCAGATATTTGAGGGATTACGTAGTAAATTTCACTCAGCTTGACTTTTACTGTCTGATTGTCATTTCCGTAACAAATAGTGTTACGGAAATGACTTTTATTGGTTTTCCCTATGCTACAACACTGAAATTAGGATTCGCTAAAATTATTTGAAGGCTCTAAGATCGCGCCGAGTGCTCATTCTATTATTTGTGCACTATTGTGAACACATTCCAAGAAAAAAAATTATGATTTGAACAACTTTTTTTCTCATTTTTTTTTAAAGCCAAAAGTAGACACTTAAAAGGCTCAAATATCATAACTAACTAAGCTAAGTCACTTTTTGGATCACAAAATGAACGCAATTAATGAACTGCTTGATGTTTCCACATACCAACACTCCCCTCATCACCAAACGGATTTCAAATCCGCAATAATAACAATTTAATAATAATACAATAATAATACAGTGTCTTATAAAGCGCATAAACGTAAGAAACATCTCAATGCGCTGACAAGAAAATTACAGAGCAAAACAGAACAAAAGTAGGCAGGATGTACACTAAGAATAGGCAACTTGGAATTGATAAGCTTTGAGTCTAGATTTGATTTGTGTGAGAGATGGTGCAAAAGCGGATCTCGATGGGCAAATTATTCCAAAGTTTAGGAGCAGCAATGGCAAAAGCTCTTTCACCATATGATTTAGTCCGAGCAGAAGGAGTCTTCAAAAGATTTTTGTAAGATGAACGAAGACGCCGGGATGGAACATAGTGTGAAACTAGTTCAGAAAGGTATGAAGGTGCCATGCCACTGAGAATTTTGTATGTGAGGAGGAGAACTTGTAAGCAATCTGTTTTGAACTGGAAGCCAGTTTAGATCGTAGAGGACTGGTGTTATGTGCTCGCGTTTTCTGGACAGAGAAACAAGACGAGCAGCGGAATTTTGTATTCTTTGGAGCTTTGAGGTCTCTTTGCCAGGAAAGGGGCCAATGAGAAGAAGAGGGGGGGGGGGGGGGCTGTTATACTGTCCAATCTTGATGTGACAAAGCGTGGAGATCATGAGTTTATCAGTAGTTGCTTTGTCCAGATATTTACGTATTTGACCAACCTTTCTTAGAGCAACGGATGCCCCACGGACAGATGTTATTAATATGGGGGGTGACATGTTTTAGATGACAGTCAAGATGGCACCAAGATTGCGAACAGTTTGAAATGGGGTAACTTGCGAATTACTGGCGGTGAGATAAGAGATTTGGAGTCTTTGGCATATTTGCACTTTATTCACAACAGTGCAGCGGATCACCACCGTAGGGAGTTGCGATACGGGATGATGCCACAACGAAAACATAACCAAAACACGGCCTAATGGTGAGTTCTTATAAACATTAAATAATAATTTTAGATTTACTCGAAACCTGGGCTAGGCTAGGATTACAGAAATTTACTTCAGTCCCTAAGACTTATGCAGGACAACACAGTATATATCAAGCCGTATTATCCAAAGACGGGCTGAGGCCTACACTAAGTTTGGCATTAAAATCTAAATCCTTCTATATGATACAGGCCCGTACTTTTGAATAAATTCATAACATCGTAATTAACATGATTTATAGGGGCCATCAGTTGTGAGTACACAAGCTTGCACATACGGCAGTGTACACTGTTTACATTTTACACTAGGCAGGGCTAGGCATCCTGCTTGTATATGGTCTAGTACCATAATAAACCTACGCACATTATACAATCTCATACATGATGCATCTTAAAGGGGGGGGGGGGGGGAATACCCGTGATGCGCCAAATACACAAAGTAAAAAACATTAAAAATTACAGTTTAAAGAGGTAGGGGAAAACCGTGGCGGACAGCATGGTTGTCCCAGGACGCGCGGAAAGTGGAGAAAATGGGTGAGGATTGCGAACGGCCGAAGTACGCTACAATACCTTGGTAAGATGAACCATAACCTCCAAAGTAATTGTACTGAGGATAATCCGCTCCAATATTTTGCTCACAATATTGATAATAACCAAGCGGCAACAAAAGCATTTAACGCTAAACAGTTACACTTCACTCTTTGATGATGTTCTTGATGGCCATGTACATTGCAAAAAAACCATAAAGAGCCCTGGCCCGACACAATTACAAATGAACTTATAAAAATGGTGGGAGGAACAGGGTTTATCCTTGTATAGAGTGTTCAGGAAAAATTAGTTCTTTGGCAATGTCCAGATGACTGGGAAACGAAGGTATAATTATTCCAAGATCAAGAAAAGTTGGGACCAGGAGATCTCAACAAAACTATAGGGGCCATTACGCTAAATTCCTGCGTCTCAAAGGTTTACAACAGGATGTTTCCAAGGCAGTTCGAAAATATATGAGGGCAAAAACAATATCTACTGAGGTACAAGCGGCTTCCGTAAGAAGACCGAAGTGAAGCCGTCCATATTCCACCCTAAAGCAATTATTGCAACAAGGAAAAGCTGAAAGGGAAACGAAATTTTCTTGGCATTCCTGGACTCAGAAAGCTTTCGACGTGTTTGGCGAGACGGCTATTCAAGCTGCAAGAAGGATTGGTATTTGGCGGTTAGCTTCTTAAATCCTAAAAATATGATAATAAACGTAGAAAAGGTAAAGTCAGGTTCGGGGATATCGAGACGGACTTCTTTAATATCGATGAAGGTGATGAAAACGGGGTGTTCCTATCCCAATTCTCTTTTGCAATAACAGAATGAGCTGGCCAAGATGATCCAGAGAACGAAATTTAGGTGTTAGTATCCTCAATGTAAGAATTGGCACTTATTCTGGGCTGGATGATGTGTGTTTTTTGATTGGTGAAAATGAAAGGGGACTTAAACCAACTCCTAACAACGGCGCGTGAAGTTTTTCAGCGTTGGAAATCGCCTTTAATTTTGCGGAATTCTAATGTTTAATCAAGGTAAACGTATTAATTAAAGAGCGTAAATGGAAATTGTTGCTGCGAACAACCTATCACAGAAGTCGATAGTTACAAGTACTTAAGGGTTTATATTTTCTAGAAATTGTCCGACAATACCCATAATGATGAGGGGGTGCTTAAAAAGGGCTGCGTTTATCGTTTTATTATGAATACATTAAGTCAATTATTAATGATCAGGATGATTTCAACAGAGTGTATTATGGGGACTTGCTTTGTAAGTCAATTGGTTTACCATCCATAAACACAGCATGTTCATGTGGTTCTGTAAGTGGTATCTCGTCAGTCGACAAACTCGAAAACCTCCAATCCCCAAATGGCCAGAATCATCCTCAAAGCCCCCAGAAATGTTGCCAAGGAAGGCCTTGTATAGGCGATCTTTGGGGTGGCAATCTCTGTATTCGAGCCAACAAAACATTTTCTCGTATCAAATATTTCAATCGTTTGAAAAAAATATGGAAAAACAACCGGTGCCCGATTTTACTCCAATACAATCCTTATTATGCGGAATATAAGTGCGTATGGGGCTGGCTTAGTAATATCAAGGAAGTTCTAATGAAGAATAATTTGACTGACTCCTACAATGCCAATCCCCAATTCGATACTTTCTTGGAATACAAACCATTCAAAACTTAGTATAAAAGCAAAGACAAGTGAGTGGTACACCCAAGAGCCGCAGGGGCCAATCCTCACTTAAGAGAATACCTCAGTTCAAAGCAACACCCATCTCTTGAGCCTACATGATTGATAAGTTAAACTTTACAGGGTTTTGTAATCTTAAATTTAAGGCCCAATCTAACTCGCTCAACTTGGAGAGGTGGTAGGGTATAGAAAAGAATCATGGTCAATACATAAGTACTCTGGCCTCTGTTTAGTTTGTAATGACAACAAACGAGAAACTCATTGATCATTTCTGTTTGAATTTTCCAAGTATACAAAAGTAGGGAGAGGCTTACAAGTAAATTAAAGATAACCTAACAAATAAGACTTCTTAGGAAATCTTCTGGGTATTTGTTTTCATTATGGTCATAACGATATTTAAACGTCATTTATGCTAGGTACCTAGATCATGCTCATATGAGTTAGGTTATATATTTTGATAAATTCTTGTAAAAGAAATCTTTCTTTTTTTAAAAACAGCCGGAGATAAGGTTGTGATGTAATACGCATAACTTTTCATTATATGTTACCCATGAGATCTTGTCCACTTGAGCGTCACCTAAAACTATATATAAACTTATATTTATAAATATTGTTACGGAGTGTGCAACGTATGTGGGGGGTGGGTGTGCGTGGGGTGTGCGGGGGGGGGTTGGGAGTATGTCTGTTTGTGTTTGTGTATGGGTGTCCTGTTTGCTTGTTTGGGTGTGTGTGTGTGTGTGGGGGTTGTGTCAGTGGGTTGGGTGGAGTCGGAGCTGTGTGTATAAAGGGCGTGTGGGTGCGTTGCGTGGCATCGATACGAGTGTGTGTACCTGTAAGTGTTGAGTTGGATATTTAAGATTTGTGGACACTTCTGTAATTCATGATTTTTAATGTACATAGAATAGGGATGACTTCTGTCTGTATCTGTTTGGATGCACTCCCATAGCAGTGTGTGCCACTGTGATATTGTTTATTGACTTCCAATAAATAAATAAAATAAAACGAAACGTTTACAAATGTACAAGATGATAAGGTGCTCATGCAAAAAAACGTTTACCCGATTTTTTTTTGTACGACCAGGATGTGGCTTCATACCACACCATTGTGCTCGAAATTTCCTTCCAGACCTATTTTGTCATAGTTGATCGCATTTTTTGTTTGAAAGTTACACCTAAAGATTGTTTTATGGGTGTGGCCTTTGCAGTAAACCTTTTGTCGCAGGTATGACAGAAAAAATTTCGTTTCATGAGCCTTTAACATCATAGAATCAATATCGTGTGTCACGGGCATTATTATAGAGTGCTAATTTCCGAGGGATGCCAAATTAAATCGACTTCCCCCCCCCCCCCCCATTTCAATTTGACCATACGGCAAGAAGAAAAGAAGAAGACATCATTTTTTTTAAAGCCAATTTTGTTCTACGACACTTTTAGTCCGTAGAAGAAATTTGGAGCAAAATGCATTGAAAAATTTCAATTTTCGGGCCATTTCAACAAAAAAGCCCTTAGACTGCTAGAAACTTATTTATTCAAATTTAGTCTTCATTCTCATCGTATATGGGGTCCTTACTCGCCTATGGAATTCCACGAGGTCGAGCACGAACGTTATACAAAACGCACACGAGACTACGGCCGCTCCATGCAAACACAACCGGGGGGGGGGGGGGGTGGTAGTGGTAGGACACGATCTTGCACGATTGGCCATTAGGGATTTCCAAACGGTATTTGGGGGGGAACTGCTCAGGGCATATCGTGACTATGGCCAGTCTCGGTCTCCCAGTGACATTAAAAAAAATAAAAAAAATAAAAAAAATAAAAAAAATAAAAAAAATAAATGATTTAAATTAAGAAAAAAAAAAATTCGGCAGACACACTCCAGGCGGGGGGGGGGCCCACTCTCGTGGTTTCTGTACCTGGCTGTAAGCAGCTTTTCTGATTGGCAGGCTTTACAGGCCGCTCCGGTCGGGCCCCCAGTGTCCCAAACATTACCTACGATGAGACTCACCGAAGCGGTTTGTAAAGTTCTCAGGATGGGAAGAAAGACAGTTCCTTGGCAAATGACAACATACATACAGATTCTTGAAAGCATGTGGACACCGAGTGCTGTGCGATCGGTCTCCAGCTCTTCCTTTCTGCTTTGCGGGGGGGTCGTCGGACTGTTACCTCCAGGTGGAAGACTTCAACGGTCATTGCGGTCTGAGGCCCAAGAGGCCACAGGTGACCCAAGGGTTCGACCCCATCTCGTACTATCTCGCATTCTGTGGGCCCTGCTTGAGCGGCTGTGCTCGCGCCGGGATAAATGTGCGGTTACGAGGAAGATTTGACTTGCCAACCGGGTGGGGATTTCGGGGAGGTGGGTCAACAAAACTGATCAGGTGGGCAAGGGACTAGTTAATGACATCGACACAGCCTTCCGGAGGGCGTGTGCAGGCAGAAAAAGAAGTTTGGAGCAGTCTTCATAGACCTAACTGCTGAGCGTTACGAGGCAGTTGGCACCGAGCGGGGTCTTTGCCTCAAGCTACTCAAAGTCTTCCTCCTGACTGTCAAGCTTGTCAAGTCCATTATTGCTTCTCATACAGGAAAGATCTTTAGTCCCGGGGCGGCGTGGTGGTGGGCCAAACGCAGTAGAAAAAAGTTTTTTTTTTAAAAGAAAGCGCACAAACTTCACGGAATGGTGCCTCACAAGTTTCTGTCCTGGCATCCGGTCTCTTCGGCATCTGCGTCTCAGATGTCCAAAGCCGGAGAGTGGGGAGCAAGGGTAGCATTCCTATCCGATTTTCCCTTCCTTCCAGCCATCTCCCATTCTCCCCATCCCTACCCCCTCTTCCTGCGCAGGCGGCAGGCAATTGGAATGGCTGCTGATTGCTTTTGAGTCCTTGGGGACGGTGTTGCGGAGAGAACTGGTAAATGTGGGCAAAGTTGTTATTCCAACAGGTTGGGTTGGGGCACCTTACAGCAATGACCAGGAACCGTCGGCTATGTTTTCACCTGCAAGGTCGATGCGCAAAGAGGAGACCTGGGCATCACTCTGGATGGAGAGGGACTGTCATGTGGCCCGGCACCGAAGTAGTGCTTGGCGTCAGCAAGTGGGCGCGCCTTGCTTTCGGTTCAAAGGCACCGAGGGCAGTCGCTGCCTGGACGCGAGTCTCGTGTCGGCCTCATCGGGGGGCTTCGCCGGGGGTGGATGGGTGTGGAGCCTGGGATGGGGGTGTATAATTTGGCCGCCTTGCATGAATCGGATGTTGCCTTGGCGTTTGCTCCGCCGCGGGGTGCGCTGCGCAGAGTGTGGAGTAGTCGCAGCGTACATTCACACAAGATTCGATGTCGTTCTGAATGATTCAATGGGAATGTTGGTGGTGGCCTTTGGCGGAAGCCTGTGGGGTGCCTTACGGTTAGGGTGCATGGCTCCTGCAGGATTGGGGGGAACCTTCAGGGACGATCAGGCTCGCCCGAGAGATTAGATTGTGCTGAGAACTGGGGGCTTTTGGGCCCAACGCCGGCACCCTTTGGGGAACGGGGGGTTTCCGCGGAAAGTAACTGGCTACCCAGTCCATGGCGCTGCGGTCACACGTGTATCCCTGTTGATCATCCTGGATCAATGGCGGCGGATGGTGTTGAAGCGTGGTCGTCCTTGCTTTTAACCTAATAAAGCAGTTTGTGGCAGGCCGTCTCTGGCGGGCCAGGGGGGGCTGTGGCATTGGTGGGAAGGCATTGGTTCGGGCCTCAAACGGATCAGAACTGGCATGGATTGGGTCGTACAAAGAACTTCCTTCACAGATCGGAGTAGAACTTCACCAAACTGCGATTGTGGAGAGGCCACAAAACAATTAGACACATCAAGAATGACTGTGCGGTCCTTAAAAAGTCCCCACAAGAGGAATTTCCAGGCCTGATAAACCGGATGATGAAAAATATCAGGCTGGTTTGTTTTTTAAGGACCGGATGTTCCAATGTGATTTTGGACTTGCAAGAACGACGAAACGAAAGAGAAAAGAAAAAATTATTGGCTTCAAAACCCTTCGGGGTTAGGATTAACCCCCGGCTGCCAAAAATAGTGTAATTTACAATAACGGTCATTTAGATTTAAAATATCTTTCGTGACCAGGCATTGTCTTTAGTCAAGTCTGTGTGTAAACCGTTTCGATATGCGTAGAGCGGACCCCCCCTTCCTACCGTTTAAGTCTTTGAAACAGACAGGCACCCGGAAGTTGATGCCGTTTTTGAATTGCTGTTGCTGTTTAGGTTGGCATGTCCTTGACCCGCACACAGTATTGACAGGATTGGCTCATGCATTATCGACCAACATTTGCTCCAAAATTTCCTTTTCCAAAAGACATGATTGTCATAGGTTGTATCGAGTTAATTTTTTAGTGAATTAGTTAAAGTATAAGATTCGTTTTAAGGGTGTTGTGGCCTTTTGCAGTAGTAAACCGTTTTCGACACAGTTTATACAGGAAACAAATGACCGTATCATGAGCCTTCCTTTTTTAAAAAAACACCAATAGAAATCTATCTATATGAGACTGGGCATTTATTATAGAGTGCTAATTTTTTTTTGTCCCGAGGGTGCCAACGAAATCCGACCACTCCCCCCTTGTGATCACCCCCCCCCTGCGAACTCTGCGAACTCCTGTGTGAAGCTCTATGGGGAAAATACCTATAGTGGGGGAGTGATGAATAGATCTTATATGAGTGTGCACTTGCGGATAAAATTGTGAATTTGGTAACACAGGCGGCACACGGCGCACAAGCCTTTTGTGCTGTGAACTTGAAAGGCCATTCAACCCTTACAACCCTCAACCAACCAACAACGAGGGGATGGAGAGGTGATATGCCAACAAAACTAAATCGACCTCCATCACCTGTTCAGCCCCACTCAATATGAACGTGACGGGGTGTGCGGAGATTGGACTTCAAACGTGCACGACCAGAAAGTCAAGCATTGGGTTTCTATGGGAAACATTGAGATATCAGGCAAGTTCAAAAACTTCAAACAAGGTTTGCGGTTTTCTTGTTGCAAGTGTTTGTACAATAAAACCTTCTAAACGTCTCGGTAGATGTTTACAACCGATTCCTGTGAAATTTGAGAGAAAAGATCGTTTATCCTAAAAAATTTCCTGTCACTTTAAGCCGATCTGGTATATATTATTATGTTCGATGTTCTTCTAGTAATTTCATAGGATTCCTATGAAGGACGAGAACTCTAAAAAAAAGTTTATTGCATTAAGACATGCGTTTTAGACCACTTTAACAGTTAGTGCATTGGTGGACTTTGTGGTTTTTATTTTCTTCTCTCTACATTAAGTGTTATGTGATTTATTTATTTGGACATACCACTTTAAACCGTGGGACGCAAACCAAAAGGTGGTGGTTGAAGCTCGAACTACATACAAAAAACATACAAACATACACAAACCATCAAGAAATAAAAAGCACTAAAGTGAGAACAAATATACAAAAATAAGGGCCAAAGCAATTGATCAACGCTGATACACTCCCGATTTTTGACGTCGAAAATTGTGTCCATACCATGAGGAAATGCACACATGATGCCAAAAATGAGAGAGATGTGACAAATTTCGGGATCAAGAGCCTTCATAACCCCGGTTGGAAAAATGAAATGTTGTTCAAAAATATAACAAAAAACACAAATCACAGCAACGAAGAAAAGAAAGTAAGGACATGACTAGTTAGGCCGGAATAATTCGGACCCTCCAATTTCCACGCACGCTTTACATATGATTTACAAAAGTATCAAATATAGAGTAGATAATATTAACATTCTTTATATTACATTTACCAAAGTTAGCTTGAGGTGCTCCCAAGCGTGGACTGGGATTTTAAAACCACATCTAAATTGCCAGGATATAAGATCTCCCATATGCTAGAATATTCATTTGCAATACGGTGGTTTCAGCTTGCTATATTCGTCAGATCTAATAGGATTAAGAGCAAAAACATGTGGACAAGAAAAGTCTAACATATTCAATACCTGAGTTACAAAGGGTGCACGTACCATCATTATCTGACGGACCAGTGTCTTAATTATGCGGTTGAGCGGAAAGGAAGAGCGTGTTGGGGCAGGAGTTTACATTAAGGCTTGAGCCGTAGAAGTCAGTTTGGTCCAACAGATAAAACTTTCTAAACTTGGGCGATCTTTAATGGTGATATAATCAGCAAGTTGAAAGACTTTAGAACCCAGGCCTCTGCAATCCATGCAAGATGAGATATTCATCAGACGTTGCGCTGGATTGAAATTAGTCCCAGGGTGGATTCAAATGGGGGTTCCCGGTTTTCTGCGCATCCAAAAATGTCACTTAGGGCTAAATCGCAATTGTAAGAGGCATTGTGAGTGGCAGTCCAAAAATGGAAAGCAACTTGCGCGAAATTCACCATCAAGACGGCATAGTGAGTATAAGAGGAGCATTGGGACACCGATTGAGTTTTATATCAATTACCCTAGACGAGGTAGTTTATAGCATCGGTGATATTGGCAATGAGGAGGGAAGGGGATGAGTCCAACCACGATCGCATAAAGCGCAGAACGCGGCGTGTTACGCGATGCTTTCAGAATATGTCGCGCCATTTGTTAAATGCGATTTTTAGATTTTTCAATTCTGTTTGTATATGACTGGCTATTACAAGTCCACACAGCGCAAGCCAGTGAATTGATTGACGGAAGCGCAATCGTCCTCCACAGGATGTTCCCGTAATCGCCCGGTTGTTTCTTTTTTTACAAATTTTGCGGTCACAGTTAGCAATAATGGACTTAATATAAACAATGAATCTATTCCCATCGCTAACAACCTATCCATATGAGTGTGATCGGAGGAGATGCGAGAAATTATTAACACACTTAAGTATTTATAGGAATCAACTTCCGAAATTAAATGTCCCCAAGTTTTCCACCAATTATGTTGTCAATCTTCTGGCCGTAAGTAGGACTTTGGATCCTCTTCTCGTTGATTTAAAACCACTTCACTTATTGGCAAACTACGGCAGCTAAAGTTTAGTTTAACATTACTATTAAAGTCATTTTCGTCATAGCCAGTATATTTAAAACCAACTCATGCTGCCCAAAAGAGGCTCACCACACAAAACATTATGAATTTCAACCCCGATTATCATGAGCTTGAGGTTAAATTTGGTTGAATTCGTTGCTAATATTAAAAATAGAGAATTTATTAAAACAGGCGAAGGACACAACCCTTGTTTCACCCGTCAGAAGAAACTTCGAAGAACTCCCGTATAATGTTCCCAAATTTAACCTGCGCTTTGACATTCTCATAGGAGTGCATGCAACCAATCTCCAAATCTACCTCTTAACCCCCGTCGTATGTCCACGCTGCCGGCGAGAAAGGCACATCTCTCCAAACTGTGTCAAAAGCTTTTCGGAAGTCCGGAAAGGCCATTGACAGTTTTTTTTTTACCCTCGGCAAGACAGCACGCAGCGGATTGCTGTTGAGGGTAAATATGTGATCGTCGCAGCGATACGATGAGCGGAACCCTCCCTGGACTTCTGATAGGGATGTGTACTTTCAAGGAAAAAAAAAGTTGGAGATAGTCATTGCATACTTCTATTGAAGATTTTGCAACAATGAGGTCACGGAAATTACCCCTATGTAATTGTTCAAAATCCTTAGGTCACCCTGTCTTCGAAATAGGAACAATGATACCCCCGATTCCTTCCTCGGAAAAACTTTTCAAAGAATATGGAAATTTTATAAACATCCCAAAACGAGTACGAGTTAAGAATTCGCCCACGTTTTTAAGAGCTGTTTGTCATACCATCCATCCCAGGGGACTTTTGTTCTTGGCCCACTTCGGCTTTCAGTTAATATTGCCATGTTAATATCCAACATCATAAATACATTTATCATCTTTCTATCAATACTGGCTGGTTTACCTCTGAGTGTGTTTAACTATCACCTTTTTAATCTAGTGCAAGAGAATCATCGTTGGCTATTATTGGCATACTTCAAATGCATTTTACCAAGAGTACGCCAATAATGAAGGATCGTCTGATCATTTTCTTCCTATCAGAAGTTATATCATCAGGACGTCTGGAATTTTAATGCAATTAACATTGAATTATCTTTGGGTTATTACCTTCAAAACTCTTTCCAGGAAAAGAAATTCCCCTGAAGAAGGGCCCGCCCTTTATAGGCTATATGTTAAATGATCTGTAACCAGCATTTCGTGATGTTATTCTAATCAGATGTTTAACATGGATACGATTTTCTTGATAATCTTGCCAAAAGCAAACATCCACCCAAGTCTTTGTCCGATTTGGTCACCTCCGCCCAACGACTATGCAATCTAGCGGCATTTCTGCGACCCTTTATACCCTGAATCATTACGTAGCATTCAAAACATGAATTGCGATTACTTTTGACTTTAGATTCTTTCAACCCTTACTCCCTCAGTCGCTGCCGCCAGGACGTTTGCTTTTCCAGCGTTCCACACAGTGTCGGGCTCATCAAAGAATCAATATCCCAATCATTTGAAATAATTCGTTAGAAGATCCGATTAAGGTGTGAAAATTCCTGTCTTTCTTTATGTCACAATAGAACTTATTAAAGGCATTGTGCACGAGAGGGGGATTTATTCTACTC
The DNA here is from genome assembly GCA_023653785.1 of Ophioderma brevispina. NCBI lineage: Eukaryota > Metazoa > Echinodermata > Ophiuroidea > Amphilepidida > Ophiodermatidae > Ophioderma > Ophioderma brevispina. The sequence continues at coordinate 39,253 of JAMKCH010002072.1, read as the reverse complement.
CATGAACAGGACCTTTGCAAAAAGCAGTGTTAATAACAAGAATTGTGTCGATGCCCGACTAAGCCGTATATTACGATCCTCATCATACTAAACTTCATCCGCAAACATAATCAATTGAATTGTTTACACAGCTTGTAATCATAGTGACTTTGGAAGATACCCCGGCACCAAGAATTTGGCCATAGAGTTCTTGCGATCTTAAAATTGATAAATTTGCATCGTCAAAGAAAAGAAGAAATTAAGCAAACGCACAACATTGAGTTCAAAACTGGTCTCCAAGTGATTAATGCTCGGCACCAATACGAGCATTAATGTCACCCATAATTAAAATTACGTGGAATCATCCTCTTCCTTCTCAAGACGCCAAACTTCAGACAAAGGTTGACCCATACAGTTCTTCATTTGAGTTGCGTCATGATCAGTCCCTCGCACTGGGAAATAGGCGGGCAACAGCAATGTGGTAATGGTTGATTACTACCAATGCAAACTTGCACCCAATATTTCTATCAAAGTCATCATCACACGAGGTACAAAGAAATTATTCCTCAAACTACTGTTAACATGCTCTGAAAACCAGCACGAGGGCTATACCATCACCACCACCCTTATTAATGTTGTTTTCTTACCAACCCAAACGATTAGCCATGCAGGTCAATACTGTCAATACCATTGAAGAAAGTCTCAGGACCCCACAAACACTCAAATTACAGTCAGCACTGAGCAACTTGGTTAATTTCAGGAATTTGGTTTTAAATTATTTACATTATTGAAAGCAATTTTTAATAGTACGGTATTTCTTACCTCTAAGCACAATTGGTTTTTCCTCCCCCCAGGCCTATGAAGTTTATTCACCAAATTACAGAAAACATTTTTAAGATTTTTCTTTTTTAACATCATGAAAAAACATGTTAGTGTGTTCATTAAGTGTCAGAGTTCCAAATTCTACAAGTTCATCAACCAGTACAGAAAATGCATTCTTAAGTTCCACGCTGCTGGCTGATGTATCTACGGACGATCCTGAGCGGCTTGACCACATGCGTTCATCGCGATAGCCGATGTTCTGCTGATGGAAATTTGGAAAAGATTCACGGCAAAGAAAGATAAGGTCTCCTTCCGGGTAAACAAACGACGTATGCAAAATCCTTACACGAGTGGTCATTGTACGGGGGCGACGGTTCTTGTTTGTCGTGCATCTTGGTGGCGTGATTGGAAAGTCCGCAAAAATTACAACGTGGTCAGCTCGCCGAGCGGTTTCTACTTGTCCGAGGCTACGGGGCAGTGTGGGTACTATTTAAAGGTTATAGAGGATAATTGAAAAATCAACGATTTTCCTTAATTTTTGGATAATGGTATTTTAATTGATATAGGTGACAAATCGATAAAAAAAATTGGGGGTCACCGACTTCTTTTTTTGAGCTATAGCTGTTCAAAAAGTTATTATTTTTCAAATTTGTACAGAGCTCTATGGGAAAACTGGAAATGTTGTCCGTTTTTCCAGGCATAAAATATAAATAAACAAATCGAACGATTTTTGATGTTTCTAACTTATGTTTTAAAGAACCTTTTTAAGATCTTTTCGGCGCAATAATAAAAACTGGGTGTCTCCGACTTAGTTTTCCAGTAGAAAAAAAACGACGAAAAGGCCGAAAAATTGCAATTTTCCCCTTCAAGGCGTCTGTTTGCATTAACAAAACGCAGTCTTCCCTTTGGCGTATGACGCACAGAAATAAGCGCAAACTCCCATGCCAAATACGCGTTCGCAAGAGATTGGCTCTAGTTGACATCTGCAGGAAGCACTAAACTGTGGAGTGGAAGGTGGGTTTTGGCTGGGGATAGTGGTTGGTGGGTGGGTGGGTGATTTTTTGGGCGTGATTGAGTGAGTGAGTGAGTGAATGCGTTCGTGAGTGAGGTGAGTGGTGTGAGTGGTGGCATCGCGACCATTTTTTGTTTCAAATTAGGCCAACCGATCTGTACAATATAGGCCTAACAAGGAAATATAAACTTAGGTAATTCAGGGTCATGGCAGATATGGAATAAAGGGATCTATTTATTGGATTTAATTTGTTTCCGATAACCTTCTCCACAACCATTTCATACGTTTCCTTTATAAAAAATCGGGTTCTTGACTTAGAAGATAAGATTCCCTTCTCTCCTGTCTCCAGCGAAAAATGCCTTACCCTTCGATGCAACTAACATTAGAATTAATGTCCAGCGGCATACCTATGGAGCCAATTGTGTGGTCTCATTTTGTAATTGTGAGATATGGGCTCTTGTATACGGCAAACGGCAACAGACTTTCCCTAGCTGTTTTCTGACATTTTTTTCGGGAATCTATCATAAAAACAACCAAATTTAAGAACACTGCATATCATGTGGTGGTTGTGGCACTCCAATTCGTCATAGGCCTATAGGGCCCAACATCCGTTGGCCCAACATTCGGCAATGCTTATTAAACACCTACAAGACACCACTCCCGCATGCGACCCACAACCATCTAACATTTTGAGGCAGTCGTTATTCGTTTATAATGTCGGTACATGGGCGTTTTGTCCTCGGTGACCCTTACCCCTAACCGACAACACCCACCCGGCACCCCACATCTATGAAAACGATTCGGGATGCCTGGATGTGATTAACAAGTTGGGTAAATTTACGATGAAACGAGGCAAAAAACTACAACAAAAAAAACGCAAACATTCTTCGCGGTGAACTGTGCATGCTTCACGCGCAACTAAGAAAGATCTCCTACGCGCTGACTGCGAAGTGCGTAAGTGGCAGCGCAAATTGACACGAGGTACGCAGAATGCCTTTTCTCTTCAATATTCCTCTATAACCCTTAAGGCATGATGGTTGTCTTCGCGAGATTCATCAGAGTTCCGCGTTTGCGTTGAATTATGCTTGGGATGTTGTTGATATTCATGAGCAAACGTCGCGTGCCGGTTTTGGACATGTGTAGGCCACTCCTATCGAGTCGACCTTTCAGTTTCACCATTGTGAAGAAGAAAGGTTTCATCGTTGTCGACAAGCAAGCAAAAGTTATCCGCTGCAATGGACCTAATTCCGTCTTTGACGTCTGCACCCGTTCCTGGTTACTTAGCCTATCTGTACGTGGCAAACAGTGGAAACAATCTTCTTAGCAGTGTAGGAGCGCGAGTGTTTAAGTCCTCAAGAAGTTCGCGATACTGTGAAAGTCCTTCCTTTAGCCGCTCATCAGAGGAACGATTTGTGTGTTCCAACATGCATAACTATAGTTCCAAAAGAGTTTAAGTCCGTGTTTGCAAGCTCCTTCCTGAGATCAGATACTCTTCCTCCGCGTTTACATGTGACGCGCGTCTTCGTCAGACCCTTTCCTTTATATCTCTGATATGGAATCACCAAGTATCGAGTGATGTCCTTATAGAATTCTCCGATTCCGTTGCAGGAGGCTCTGGAGTGGGTGCTACGGTTGTTGAGATGGGGGGATCTGAGTTTGGGGTTCAAACTGGTTTGTACTCAGCATTTGATACGCGATGATGGTTCATAATGAAGAGGCTCCACTTAGATATCATGATTCGTTGTTCATTTACTAATGTCCGCGAGACTACGTTATCGTTGCGTAAGTTGGCGATTCCCTTTCTTTGCTCAGCTTGTTTGGTAACTAGCGATTGTATAGTCCCGTGTATGCCTTTACATAAGGGACAAATCCAAACGGCTGGTGTTCGCCAGTGGGTCTCAGCCTATTACACATGTTTTTATGAAACTGGCCCTGACATAAGCTGCATTCAAGTGGCTTTCCTCTTGCTAAAGTGATGTAGTTCCCAGTTAGTGATACTGCGATTTTAGCTGCAGTAACACTTGGAGCTGCAGGCGTTGTCTGCACGGGAAGGCCTTTCTTTATTGGAATGATACTGTCCCTGGGGAGGGGTAAGAGGGATTGTGTGATTCGGGAATCATAAGAGCCTGCAATCTTGAGTCAATGTCCTGTTTGATTTTGTTGTGTCATAACAAGTGCGTGATTGGCAATTTCTCTTGGTCGCGGCGTCCGCGGGCAAGATGGAGGCGATGGAAATTCGAACGTCCTTGTAGGATCTGATTAGCTTCGTTATCAGTTCTGCTGTCAGTTTCTTTATCTGTTACAGTTGAGATGCATTACTGCTGAGGCAGCCGTTTACACACAAACTGTCATCGTTGGACTCAGGAGAGGTAGACGTAGTAACTACATCAGACTTTACTTTTAACAAAACGGCGAGTGGCCATCGTTTGTCCGTGCACTCTGAACATAGCAATTACATCACTTGAACGAAGTTTAAAACGGTCATTTTTCTTCACTCGCAATCTTCACAAGTCGAGACAAAATGTTTTGGCAGTAAACAACACGTATATATCCACACAAACATGAGTAATATGAATCAAATATGACTTGTAGATGATCAAATTGATGCCTAATGTAGTAGTCGTGTGTAGTAGTCCCAAATATCATAGTCGACCCTATCGTATATTAAAATTGTAGCTAATTGTCGTCACGGATGGTTGCCCTTGGGAGCTGGCGTGTAACACGTCTTACCTCAACGGCGTCTACACACAAGTAAGTCTGTGGTGTTTTTCCTGGAACGATCACACGATGGCTCACTGGGGGGAAGGACACTCTCTGTTCGATACTAGATTAGGACTTTGGAGTTTACCGAACTCCTGTGACGCTCTATGGAAAAATCCCTAAATCCGGGAGAAGGACAACCCGGAGGGCCAGTGTCGATACTAGAGTTTTTGAGGTTGTCGACTTCCTGTGGACTTTATTAGGGAAAAAATCCATAAATCGGCATATGCATTATTTTGCCCCAATGTACCCGATCGATTCCTTCAAAACCAGGGGGGAAGGACGCCCGATGTTCGATACTGGAGTTGGGATTTGGAGGTTTGCCAGGCTCCTGTGGAGCCCTATAGGAAAAATCCCTAAAGCGGATTCCTCCGAAACCCGCTTGATTTGAATTCATTCAATTTTACATACGGCAAGAAGACATCATTAAGCAATTTTGTTTCTGAGACTTTAGTTCGTAGAAGAAATTTGGAGGGAGAGGAGGAAAGGGGAGAAAAAACATTTGAAATTCAATTTTCGCGCCTTTTCAAAAAAACCTAGACTGCTGAGAACGTATTATTCAAATTTAGTCTCATTCCGATATGGTTCCTACACTCATATTGAGTCCACGAGGTCCGAGCACGACGTATTATAACAAACGCACACGAGACCACGGCGCCCATGCAACACAATATCCAGCAAAAGTTCTACCCAACGTATTGACCAGGGAGGCTGGCTCATATCGCACCACATTTTGCCTCAAATTTCCTTTCCAAGACCTGATTTGTCCATAGTTGATCGCAGTTTTTCGTGAAGTTATTAACGTAAGATTCGTTTTAGGGTGTGTGGGCTCTTGCACAGTAAAACCGTTTTTGCAGATTGATGACAGAAAACTGACCGTATCCAGGGGGGGAAGGACGCCCGATGTTCGATTTACTAGAGTTGGGATTGCGACGTAGTTGCCAGGCTCTGTGGAGATCTATGGAAAAAATCCCTAAAATCGGCTAAATGCTGATTGATTCTCCAAAACGTTGATGGAATTTCATTCATTTTTTACGATACGGCAAGAAGACCTCATTTAAAGGCAATTTGTTCTCCGAACTTTTAGTTCGTAGAAGAAATTTTAGGAAAAAAATGCATTTCAAAATGCGATTTCGGTTGTAAACCACCTACCGAGAAAGTTCGAAGGCGTATGACAAACAGTCAAAGAAAAACCACAAACCTTGTTGTGAACTGGCCTGCTATCCTAATCGTCCCCATAGAAATAATGCTTTGACTTTCTGTCGGCCACGACGGAAAGTACTAAATCATCATCTTACTATATAAAGACGGCACGTAGTCGGTTATTTATTTTAGGTGTGATCTAATAAATTGGTAAAGATTCCAAATATGCAAAAAAACTGGGGTTCAACTGGGGCTGGCCGCTCATGATAAGGGCAGGGGGAAGGTCGGATTTATTTGGCATCCATTTCAAGAAATTAGCTTTTCTATTACATACCAGAAAACATGTGTATCTGATTTTACGTGGTGTTAAAGGCTTCTGATACGGCCATTTGTCTGTAATAAAACTTTGCGAAAACGGGTTACTGCAAAAAAAAGCCACACCCAGAAATCAAGCTTATACGTAAACTTCACCGAAGAATGCGATCAACTATGACAAATCAAGTCTTGGAAATGAAATTTGAGCAAAAATGGTCGTTGCGATTATGGGCCAGGACCTGTCAATACGTCGGGTATAGTTGTGTGAGGAGGGGGGGGGGCCATATCCATATCCAGCTCTGATCATTCACGATGGAAGGACACCTCCCTAGATGTCCACAAATCTTATCTTTGGCCATTATTGTCCAATTGGACCCAAAAGTGTTTTGTCATTTCGTTCTCTCCATCTGGTTTTTTGGACGTCTGGCTTTCTGGTCCATCTCCTCGGTGTTATTCAAGCCCAAGTCAACTGCCGTATGTCATAACAGGAAGAACACCTTTTCCCTTTAACTCCATACTGAGGAGGGGGTAGGACATGGCCAAAACTAACAGCAAACAATTTATTTTGATTTTGTATTATTTATTTGGAAAACGCTTTCACAACGCGGGGCAAGCCCACACCCGCGTGGTGCATCCAACATAAGAACAACAATGAGATATCAAACAAAAGTAAACAGTTACAACGGGGTGTGTGTGTGTGTGTGTGTGTAGTGTGTGCGTGTGTGCTAACTTAGCAACAAGCATTTACCCCCAAAGTGAAGCAAATGTAGCATGCGAAGGTGGAAAATGCACGAGGCAAGGAGTCGGCCAACCACTCACACACACAATCAGTGACAATGATAAAAAACACTCAAAAACTACAAGTACAAACTGTAAAAGAACTAACAAACAAGAAAAAAGAATGAAAACAGGCCATGTTGTAAGTTAAAAGTAAACAACGAATTCAAAACGGCATCACTTCCGGGTTCGCTAGCTATGTTTCAAAGACTTAACGTAGGAGGGCGCCTTATGCATATCGAACGGTTACACACAGCTTGACTAAAGACTGCCTGGTCACGAATATTAATCTAAGACCGTTATTGGAAATTACACTATTTTGCACGGGTCCCAACCCCGACGGATTTTGAAAGTCAATATTTTTCCTTTTAAAATTATCATGTATTACAAGATCTTTTGAAAAAAGGTTTTTATTTTTTTTACATTTTGTAATGTCACTGGGACGAGACTGTCATAGTAAATGCAGTACATAGCAGTTACACAAATTACCGTTTGGAAATCCCCAATGGCCCAAATCGAGCAAATCGTGTGGTCCTACCCCCCCCCCCCGAAAATAGCATTAGTCTAGGGATTTTTTTTGAAATGGCGCGATTGAAGTTTCAAATGCATTTGGTTCTCCATATTTCTTCCTTCTACGAAACTAAAAGTTCGCAGACCAATAATTGCATAAAAATGATGCTCTTCTTGCCGATATGGATAAAAATTAACGGAAGTCATCAAGCGGTTTTGAGGAGTCCACTCAGGCATATTAATTTCGATTTAGGGATTTTTTCCATAGGATCCAACATGAGCTTCGGCAACCTCTAAAGTGCCAACCTCTAGTATCGAACTCGGGAGTCCTCCCCCACCCCCTTAACACGTAAAAGCCAAATCTTGACGAAAAATTTTGATTTTTTTTTATAGCTTGCAAGGAATATTTTTATCAAAACAGGTGGAGTTGAAGAATCAACTCCACTGAAGGGGTATTTTTGAATATTTTTGTATTAATAACGAACGAGGACGACGTCGTATGTAGGTCATAGGAAAATTCCATGACCATAGGCTACCACTGTCCTGACCGACCCACATCAAAGGCCCCCCCCCCCCCCCCCCCCCAAATTCGTCGTATTGTGGTTTGCACTCCGTTCTGCTGTTAAGAGTTTTTGACATTTTTGGTGAATGCTACTTATAATGAATGAGGCCTGCGAAGGGACAGATAGGTCACATGGAACGCCATGTTAATAGCCAGAGAAGGTAATATTACCGAGAATAAAAAGGAACCAAAATTTAGCATACACTAAATCATGAACCGGGTTTTGCTATAGCTATAAAAGAATAAAACATTACATATCTCTAAAGGATAATTTCCACCATCAGTGAAAAAATATATAGGCCCTTTATTTCCGCACATAGAGTCCACATCACCACGTTACTAAGTTTAAACCCCTATTAAGAAGTGGATAGATTCCACATGGGCGAGTTCGGACGAACGAAGACAAAAACACTATCAGTTTCTTGAACAACTTGCCTCACAATCGTCCAAAATTCCACTTTTTCCTTTACAAAAAAAAAACAAGACTAGCTGTAGCTGAGTTATAGCTGGTCGGTTATTGAAAAAATGTATATGTGATGGGTCACATCAAAGGGGGCACTTGCAGGTGACTGATTTTGAATTTTGTCTTTCTTTATGTAGATCATTTTTAGTTTGAAAATGACAACCTTTACAATATCAAAATGGTAAAGGCATTCACACTTTACAAGTGGAAATGATCCTGTCTGTCGACAAAGAAAATTCTCCGAAACAAATCCATGGAGTACAAAAAGCCTTATTAATGCAAAGAAAACGCTATTCACCAACAGCAGATTGAAAACTGCAGTCAAAAACAGTTATTTTAATGTGTTGATAAAATTACTCGTTCCACAGGCCCATCGCAACTGCTTGCTTCGCCCAAACTCTTAAAAGAGACTTCCTCGGCTAAGGACTTCGCTATTGTCTTCCATGAGAAGATACGTACCCTTCGTCTGGCTCTTGACGTCTCTGATTGCTCAGCACATGCAGCTAACATACATGAGGCTGTTCCACTCAATTCACAAATTCATTCCCCTGTCACCTGAAGAATTCTGGAAATATCAAAGGATCAAACTAAATAATGCTCTTTGGATCAATTACCGTTGTTACTTCACGATCTTGGAATTTCTTTGCCATCATTAACGTGATAACCAACAAGTCTTTAGAGCTTGGGGTTTTTCCATCGTGACCTCAAGTCTGCATTGGTTTTACCACTTTCAAAAAGGCCAGTCTTGACCAAGAGGTGAAGAAAAAATTACCGCCAATCTCAAATTTGTCCCCTCAGCAAAGTGATTGAGCGGTGCTGCAATGCAAACCAATTTGTGAGGTATCTATCTGAAAAAACTTTGTTTGCCCAAAACACAATATGCTACAGGCAGTACACAGCACTAAACCGCCCGCCACTCGGATTTACCAACGACCGTTTGATGGTGGCTCTTGACAAACCAGGGAGGAAGCCCACCATCCTTGTGCTCCTGGACCCGTCACGGAGCTTTTGACACCATCGATTACAATCTTCTGCTTGATCGCGTAAGTGCAGGGTATGGTTGTCGGAGCGGTAACTGTCATTATTGGTTTGCTTCCTATTTGAAGGAAAGGCAACAGAAAGTTGTCTCGCTGAGATTGAAGCATCGACCTAGTGTATGATCTGGGGCATGCCCCAGGGTTCTGCTGCAGGCCCATATGTTTGTTGATTATACGGACCCTGTTGAGGATATCATTCATGCACATGGTCTCTCGTGTTCATTCTACGCTGACGCCGATACGAGCTCGTCGTCACTAGAAACCTAACAGTCGCCCCACTTGCGATAAATCAAGTTGGTAGTGCATTTGTGACATCAAAACCCTGGAGGGTAACATTACCTATGTTAAATGACAGTAAGACAGAGGTTACCATGTTACGTTCCGGCGGATGTTGTAATCTGGATAAAACCTCTTTGCATTTTCTGCGCGTGAGCTCCGTAATGTCTTTTTGTGAGTCCGATTCATTCCAAGAGGACTTTACTAGATTCGGTTATGTCTGACAGACATGTACATATCAGATGAGTTTAGCGCTGGGTTCTGACCACTACACACTGTTTGTGGAAGCTGCTTGGCAAAGGCGACATACCAAAGTTTTTCCTTTCTCCGGTCCCCTTTGAGAGCGCTCAACACTGACAGTCATCAATACAGTATTCTTAGTTGCTGGTCGGGAGGTGGGTGAGGTGATAATAGTCCGTCATCTTGTTCAAGCTCTTGTACGGGTGGAAATACAACCACACTGGGCGTTTATAGTTGTCGTAATGGGTTTTCGCGCGAGTGGGCAATCAAAGATCAGGAAAATCGCCGTGTGATAGTGGGGCTTTCAGCGGTGTAGTTTCTAATATTCCCTGAGAGATAGTGAAATCGGCGGGGATGTGGTTCGTCAATCTTTTTTTTTCGGGGCGATATGTCCTTTCAGTTTTTGTGAGTTAGGAGCGCGGTTTGCAATACTACATTTTCCGCGTTCTTCGGGGAGTGGGTAGGCTGACGATAGCGCAATGAATACTTACGGGAGAGTGTATTGGTGCGGCAGTCAGTGACGTTAAATTCGGCGATATTCATCCTTTTGATGTTTTCTATTGCGAGTCGAGAACCGGACAGGGAGGAGAAGGAGGAGACGACAGGGGGTGAGCACGTGGGCGGAGGGGTGACTGAAGGATCTGTCGGAAGAGGGGGGGAAGAAGAGGGCACGCCTCTCCGGTGGGGTAACGTTGTTTAAGGTTTCACAGTGTCGGGCTTGAGCGTGATTTGTAACTTTAGCGTTATTGGTGGATAGTTTAGTTTTCCCCTTCCTGTGGCTACTTTCTAGTGCTCGGACCTCGTGGAATCGATAGGCGTGGTAGGACCCCATGACATGAGGATTGAGGAATGAGACTAAATTTGAATAAATAACGTTCTCCAGGGGGGTAGGACACGATCTGCTACGATTGGGCATTGGGGATTTCCAAACCGTAATTTGGGGGAAGTATCGAACATCGGGCGCGCGTCCTTCCCCCCCCCCCCCGGGAGTTCGGTAAACTCCAAAGTCCCAAATCTAGTATCGAACATAGGTGTCCTGACCCCTCAGTGAGCAATCGTGATCGTTCCAGGAAAAACACCACGAATTAATGTATAGAGAAGAAAATAAAAACACCAGTCTACCCGTTATGGTCTAAAACGGAAATAGCGTTTTTTTTTTTTTTTTTTTTTTTTGTTTTTTTTTTTTTTTTTTTTTTTTTTTTTTTTGGGGTCTCCAAGGAATAAACTTGTTTTTAGAGTTCTTCTGTCATAGGTATACTATGAAATCAGCAGAAGAACATAAAAACATGATACAAAGTATGTTACCGATGTGCATCTGCCTTCGGGGATATTTTCAGAGGCAACCGGATGCAACACCGAAGACTGGGGATGAGACAGTCATGGTATGCCCTTTTGAATGACTTTAAATTAAGTATTCATTTTGCGTGTGTGTATGTATGAGCGAAGTGTGTGTGTGTGTGTTTGTGGGTGTGTGTGATGAGGTGGGTGGTGTATAGGTGTGTGTGATGCATGTGTATGTGTGTGTATAGTGGAGGGGCGCGGAGCATTTGATGGGGTTTTGAATAATATTTTGTTCTGCTTAATATTATTTGTTTTGTATAGAGTCTGAACGCACCGCCGGGGAGTCCGTGTACCGCTGTTATAAAAGTGTAGGTTCAAATAAATAAATAATAAATAAATAAACAATGGTACTAGACGTGGCGAGGGAGTCTCATACTAAGTGGATTTGAGGTTGTCATGTCTCCGGTGGGCTATATGAAAACAATCCCTAAATCGGCCATTAATATGCATGATTGGTTCCTCCCAAAACCGCTTGATGGAATTCATTCAATTTTACCATACGGCAAGAAGAAGAAGGGCCATCTTTAAAAGCATTTTTGTTCTGCGAACATTTAGTTCGTAGAAGAGAATTGGAGGAAAAAGCCTTTGAAAAGTCAATTTTCGCGCCATTCAAAAATCCCCAGACTGCTTAGGACTTTATTTATTCAAATTTAGTCTCATTCTCATGTACATGGGGTCCTTACCAGACTATTGATCCACGAGGTACGAGCTCGAACGTATACAAACGCATGCGAGACTACGGCGCTCAAGCAACACAACGCAGGGGGTAGGGACATGCCAAACCTACCAGCACAGCCCAATTCAAAACGCATCAACTTCCGGGTGCTGAGTCTGTTTTCAAAGATTAACGGTTAGGATAGGGAGGGCGCTCTACGCATATCGAAACGGTTACACCCTGGTTAACACACAGACTTGCTAAAGACACAGGCCTGGCACGAAGATTTAAATCTAAATGACCGTTAGCGCGAAAAAAGAAAACCTGTTTGTACTGGCGAGCGGAACTTTCGAGAGTAGGGTCGGTTGTTCGGGCGAATTTTTTTTTGGTTTTTCTGGAGCTCAAAATTGGCCTTAAAATAGCCCAAAAAATCTGAAAATCAAGAGCAAAAATGAAAATTTTTTACAAATTTTCTAAAAAGAAATTGCCAAAATTGATAAATTTGGGCTGAAAACAGGCTGATTTGACGATTTTTGGGAAAAAAAATCGCAAATGCAAAATCAGGTTCGGTTCTGGAGGGCCGTTAAAACAGGGTTTTTTATTCGTCGCCTTATTGGAATTACACTATTTTGCAGCAGGGTTAATCCAATAACCCCGGAGGATTTGAAGTCAAATAATGTTTTTAATTTATCATGATAGTACTTACTAAGATCTTTTGAACAAGTTTAAGAGATGATTTGTTACTGTCACTGGGAACGAGACGCCATAGTAAATGCACCCGTAAGCCAGTTCCCCAAATTACCGTTTGGAAAATTCCCCAATGCCCTAATCAGGCAGATGATGTGTCCGCCCCCCCCCCCGACACAACGTATACCCGACCTATTGACAGGACCTGGCTCATATCGCATCACCACATTTGCTCAAACTTCCTTCCAAGACCTGATTTGTCATAGTTGATCGCATTTTTTCGTGAATGTTAAACGTTATAAGATTCTTTTTATGGGTGTGGCCTTGTGCAGTATCAGAGTGAGTAAGTAAAAGTTTTGCACAGTTATGACAGAAATGACCCGTATCATGAGCCTTTACACCTTAACGTGGACCAAGGGGGGGGGGGGGGTTCCATGGATCCCAAAAAATTTGTTTTCGCGCTGGCCGCTTTACGCGTGGGATTTTTGCGCCGAATGTTTTGTAATTGTCCTGACTTTTAATGCGCATCTTTTCTACAAAAACAATTAAAATCAGCCAAGCGTTAAGAGTTAATTAGTGGGGGTCCCATGGAACCTCCCACCCTTGGGCACTAACGGAAGTCATATGAGAATATTTATAATTATCAAAGAACCAAAGCTATTTTTTTTGCTGATATAATGTTCACACACACATGTAAGTAAACAATTAATATTAACATTAAAAATAATTAACCCTTTGTGTGCTGAAAACAAACGATTTCGTCATGGACGTTGCTAAACCGTTACTGTACAAACTCTATGGGAAAATGATGTGTATTTTGCAACACCCGTAAAAAATACAGGATGCCTAAAACTGCAGGTTTTGTGTTAAATATATGTAATTTGAGTCTTCTAGAATAGATATCAACATAAAATAAGTTTTCAAAAAGTTTGATGTAAGCGCAAGGCTCATTTGAAATTTCCTTCTTTTTGTCCAATTTTCGCGTTTTGAAAACAATGTTTTGCCCCTAATTTGCAGCCCGAATAACAAATTTCATATTTTATTGCTGATTTGAGGTTGTCTTATGATCCTACACATGTGGTATAAATTTCGTGTAAAAATTCCTTCGGGAAAGTGGTTTCCTTAGTGTGTGGTCCCATGGACCCCCCCCCCCCCCCCCAAAAAAAAAAAAAAAAAAAAGGCCCCCCCCCCCCCCCACTGGGCACCAACGGGAGTGAAAACACCTTGCTCACTGTTGCTCACTAAAGTGTTAAGGGGATGCATAATCGGCGAGTTATGTGGCGGCGAGTTATGGGCGAGTACTGTTAGACCATTGGGCGAGTTACTGTTAGACCAGTGGGCGAATTACTGTTAGAAAAACCAGTGGCGTTTACTGTTAACCAGTATGCGAGTTACGTTAGACCATGGCTGAGTACTGTTAGACCAGTAAGGCGAGTTACTGTTAACCAATGGGCGAGTTACTGTTAGACCATGTGGCGAGTTACTGTTAGACCATGTGGCGAGTTACTGTTAGATACCATGGGCGAGTTACAGTTAGACTCAATGGCGAGTAGCTTGTTGACCAATGGGCAGTTACTGTTACTGTACCAATTGTATTATAATCTGAAACTTCACTTGCTGATATATTTTCTCAGGGAGTAGCACTATAGGGTCTATAACAATGGAGGATGGGGGAGGAGTAGGATGAAGGCAACATAGGAACCCATAGCAGGGCTCGTGGGCTAATATCATGGGCAAGTCCCAAGAAACAAAAGCGGCACAAGAACTTCATACCTCAAGTGTAGAAAAAGCCTCTAACTGGAGGGGGTCTTTGAAAGGTGATTTCTTGGGGGTAGGGCAAATATCTTCAACTGATGGGCTCCCAAAAACCATTTGAAATCACTTTCAATGGCACTCGGGGTCATAATTAACACCCTTCATTTATTATTAAATTAATTGTTAAAAAGATTAAAAGACTACACTAGTCAGTTTCATGAATGGGTGGGTATTTAATAAGGGCCTTACAGTTTCACTCCTTCTACATAATGTGACGGTGACATTGCAAAGCTCATCAATTAGTCCTGTTATTTATGAGTGTATGATTACAGATCGTGATAATTACATGTTTTGTTTCAAAGGAGGAATTCGAATGTTGATCCCAACTAGCCATGTTTATCATCCAAGATTGAGGAATTTTGACGAGCCTCCTCAATCTGATGAATGAAGGCCACAAGACCCTAGTACCCACTCCCTATCCTTGAAAAAGGAGCACTGCTGAAAACCCTCGAGTATCATGAATCAAACCGTCTACACATTTGCATTTCTGGTACATACTTCTCAGGGGTGGTCAGTTGCAAGCCTGTTGCAGGTTTATGCTTCAACCATCTGGGAACATAGACCCTCAAGAGGGTCTATGAGCAGTACCAAAGCATTCTGTTGGTGTGAGTGGTCTATAGGCTTAATGTATTCGGCGCGGGCGCAGGTGCAGGCATACAAATGCGGGATTCTCAGGATTATATGGCAGGCCGTTGCGTCGAAAAATCCATGTTTTTATGGGGCATTGCCTGAAACCCAAATCGGCAATTTCTGTCAAATTGGTCAAAATATGATTTTTTTTTAAACAAAAGTGGACACTTTGAAAGTTTTTTCTCGGAAGGTCGGGTGGGGGGTGGGGTAGGTAGGGAAGACCACCTAGTAACAGAAACCAGATTCTACATTAAACTTCCGGCGTAAACCCGGTGCTAGTCTTATTCAAAGACGTAACGGTAGGAGGGGCTCTATCTTACGTATATCGAACGGTCACACACAGGCTAACCTATTATAGTCAAAGTCAAGCCGTGTGTGACCGTTCGATATACGTAAGATAGGCGCCCTCCTACCGTTACGTTTTTGAATATGAACAGTCACACACAGGCTTGACTATTATAGTCAAGCCTGTGTGTGACCGCTCGATATACGGTAAGATAGAGCGCCCTCCTACCGTTACGTCTTTGCATAGGACTAGCACTCGGGTTACGCCGGAAGTTATATATGTAGGCTTAATGTAAGGATAGGTGGTCAAGGAATATTTAAATCTAAATGACCGTTGATGTCCTAAAATGAATAAAATAGAAAAAAAGCAAATCATTTTAAAACAATAAATCAATTAAACAAACTCAAGTAAGTCTTGAATCATAACCTCGCCCAATGTCCAACGTAACTCGCCCATTGGTTCGACAGTAACTCGCCGATTGCCTAACAGTAACTCAACCATGGTCCACCATAAACTCGCCCATTGGTCCAACTGTAACTCGCCCATAACTCGCCCACTGGTCCAGCAGTAACTCGCCCATTGGCCCAACATTAACTCGCCCATTGGTCCAACAGTAACTCGTTGATTGGTCACAGTAAAACCCGCCCATTGGCCTAACAGTAACTCGCCCATTGGACTAACAGTAACTTTGCCCACTGGTCTAACAGTTACTCGCCCAATGGTCTACCAGTAACTTGCAATGTCTAACATTAACTCGCCCATTGGTCCCACAGTAACTCGCCCATAACTCGCCGCCCCATAACTTGCCGACTAACCATTTCCCGCCTTTAAACACAACATAGAATCTATATACATGTGAATTGGGCATTTTTTGAGTGCTATCTTATAGTAGTACTAATATTGGGCGTAGAGATGAAGTTATTATTCACAGGCTGAGATTGGGTAGGTGTGCCCTTAATCATGATCTTTTCATTTGGAAGGCCCTGTTATATGGCCCTCCTTTTTTCTGATTAAACTTTTAAATATTATTTTCTCAATTTTATTTGAGAAAAGTTTCTCACGGGAAAAAGACTGTTTACTATAAAAGAGAGAAAGGTGAATATCCCTAGTGCTGTGTTTGAAAGATGCCACCTTGTTTTGACCACTAACAGGTGATTGGAATTCCACAAGATGTATACTTAGAAACTGATTCAACTTGGTAGGCTTTGAGACAAAACATTCATCTAGGATTCCCCCACAAAGTTTATATATGGAAAGTGATTTGATTCAGTGATGTACTTTATGTGACTTCCAATTGGTCAGAATACGTGATCCCGGTTTCTGTTTATGGGCCTGACGCTGTTGTTTCCCTGCTATTTCCGCCTGTGGGCCCTTCTTCCCTATTGTTGATCTGTGAAGGCGCACTTGGGCAAAGTTGGGTCAGCCGTTGACATCAGCTATCCGTATGGTTTCTAGCTCGTTTCTCTACCAATAATGGTAGATGTTATGCTCCACACAGTGCCATGATTTATTATATTTTTCTCTTCCATGTGCGCAGAGTGGCTGTAATTATTCTACTGTCGTCTTTGAAGCCGAAAGTGCTGGGATCCATACTTGTAGTGTGGGTACGATCATGGGTACGGGTATTGGTACGTCCGAGACCATTGGTATGGTACTGGTCCCGAGACTGTGGGTACGGATACGGTCCGGGTCCCAGCCCACGGGGTCCGTGTATGGGTACGGGTCCAACTTGTGACAAAGTCATGGGTACGGGTACGGGTCCAAGCCCATGGGTAAGGTATGGGTACGGGTCCTGCATTACGACAAACCATGGGGGTACGGGTAAGGGTACAGTGCCATGGGTATTTTGGGGACGGTCGTTGGGTACGGGTACAGACCTTGAGTATTATACCTGGTTACATATAAAGTGCCAACGTCCACAACTTAAAGACATATCAGTGATCACCGGAAAAGGAGAGTCATATATTTGATTTGAAATTTGAAGGATAGCTTATACAGAAATGAAGGGTAAGTCTGTGGAATCCTTATTCTAAGTATTTTAAGCAACTGAAAAAAGTGGCAGAAAAAGGAAGAAAATAAGAAATCAGTAACTTTTCAAAGATTATGTCAATAATTCAAAGTCTAGTTGTTGCAGTACATTAAGTGTCCCCTATGGGTAAGTTCATTTCAAATTGGGACAGTTAATGAATCGAACAGTGTGCAAATGTGCAAAAGCATGAGGCATTACTTCTGTTGTGCATGAAACTGCACAGTGCATACTATATATCCATGGGTACTGTATAATTATTGTGGACACATGTAGAATAGGACTGAAAATACGTTTTGGTGTTATAAATTTAACGGTTGCAGAAGAGAGACATCATTTTGATTTGTGTATTTGGCTCCTTACAAAAATGTAGTATCAAAGGTGAAAAGTGGGAAAACAAAGGTAAATTAGAGTGACTTATATTATTGAAATAAAACATTCTTCTATTTGCTTCAAAGTACAAAATTTCATGTTTTGTTAACAAAAGAAACTAATTCTCGGGCGTCGTCATTCCAGATGGGGAGCTTAACATTCGGCAAAAAAAATATTTTTTTTAGGAACAGCCTGATGTGTAACTCCCTGAAGTTTTTTTTTTTTTTTTTTTTTTTGCACTTTAACATTCATCAAAGTAGTAAAACAAAATAAACTCATTAAGTATCCTATTAAACAAAGAATACAGGGCCCCAGTTAGTTTTTGTTTTTTAAATTTACATAGGGTACAGGTAAAAGTATGGCAACAACAACATGGACCTGGTATGGTTACAGACCCTGGGTAACTGGGAACAGATCGGGTCTGAAACCATTGGTATCGGTACGCGGGTCCCGAAACCGTGGGTAAATGGGTAACGGGTCCAAACCATGGGTATGGGTAACGGGTATGGTCCAAGACCATGGTTCCGGGTCCAAGACCATGGGTTTGGGTACGGGTACGGGTCCTAGACCGTGGGTACGGGTAAGGGTCCAGGTCCAGCATGTGATAAAGTCCATGGGTAGCGGGTACGGGGTATGGGTCCGAGACTATGGGTACGGGTACAGGGTACGCATTTTGTACCCGGGTATGGTACGGGTGCATGGTACGGTACTACAAGTCTGTGGGAATCAAAATAGGATTGCCAAATTGTGGACAGATAGAAATGCGTGGTGATAATCTTGGGACTGATATACTGTGGAATATTTAGTGTCGTCGAGGGAATTATTTCAACCTTGTCGTCTGAAACTGCTGGACAAAAGTTACCTTCAGGACTGAGAAGATGCCAATGGAATATTACCTGAGGATTTTATAATGGTGACTTTGCATGCTGTCATTTTTAAGTCTAATCGCTGTGAGGACATACTCGTTGAACTGCAACGCCTCTTTTGACATTAAGTATCATTATATAAATTGTGGTGTAAGTTTTCCTATATTGTATGTTGTTTTTGGACATACCAAATTCTTGAACATTACAAATTATTAAAATATGTTATAAAAATTCAGATCACTTGTGCACAGGCTCTTTTTTAGTGTTTGAAAGGTAGTTCTGACCTACGACTTCTACAAGACGTCATAACCAGCACCAAAATTCTTGCTTGTGATGCTGTTGTTTCCAGAGACAATAAATCATGTTTTCCTTTATTGTAAGTAAATATGATGGCAAAGGAAATCCTTTTTGATAAAATTTTTTGAGTTTAATGGTGCTAGTCCCTTAATCAGTGAGATTTTAGGAGGAAAATCACCTCCACTTGCGGCTGTTTGTCAATTTATTAGAGCCTGTGATATTTAATTACGTGCTTGGCAGTCCAGGGTTTTCTGTTTTTAGCTGTCCTCCAGTTTTGTTTTGTTTTTGGCTCCATTTTTATGTTGTCCTTTTTATTTGTTTTGATTTGTTTTCTTCTTTTCCTTTACTGTTTTCCTTTGAGTATAGGTGCCAAGTCAAACCATTCATTTTTTTTTTTTTTTTTTTTTTTTTTTTTTTTTTTTTTTTTTTTTTTTTTTTTTTTTTTTGGGGACGCCCGATGTTCGATACTAGAGTTGGGATTTTGGAGGTTGCTCTATGGAAAAATCTGATTGATTCCTCCAAAACCGCTTGATGAATTCATTCAGTTTTTACCATACAACAAGAAGACAGAGATTTTTTGAGGATACGAATTTCTCTCAAATTTCATGGAATCGGTTGTAAACTACCTACCGAGAACGTTTCGAAGGCTTATTGAACAAACAAGTACAAAAGAAAACCGCAAACCTTGTTTTGAACTTGCCTGCTATCGTAATCGTCCCCATAGAACACCATGCTTTGACTTTCTGTCGTGCACGACAGAAAGTACTAAATCATCATCTTACTATATAAAGACGGCGTATTCGGCTTATTGATTTCAGGTGTAATCTAATATATTGGTAAGTATTCCAAATATGCAAAAAAATGGGGTTCAACAAAAATTGGGGGCGCTTCTTTCTGGAAATCTCCTCATGTCTCTTTAAAGGGTTAAAGCAATTTTGTTCTGCGAACTTTTAGTTCATAGAAGAAATTTTGAGAAAAATGCATTTGAAAATTCAATTTTCGCGCCATTTCAAAAATCCCTAGACTGCTGAGAACGTTCGGGGGTAGGACATGCCAGCCTAACAGCAACAGCAAATTCAAAACGCCATCAACTTCTGGGTGCTATTTCAAAGACTTAACGGTAGGAGGGCGCTCTTACGCATATCGAACGGTTACACCAGGCGGTGGCGGCCAAGCTTCATTCATAGCGCAAAACTGCCGAACGAGTCATTGGACGAGCCTGAACAGTGACCGGAATTTGAAGTCACTGTGCGAGTTTATAAATAGATCAGTGAGTGGCGAGTGGGAATTCCCGTACAGAGCCGCAACCGATCTAAATTGCCTTGCTTTAGTCGGCGGTGCATCAAATCGTTTTTAAAGACCGGACATGAGAGGATTGCTACATGCAAGTCAACGAATCATTCCACGGTGGTGCATAGGCTACCTGGTACCGGTGTAGAAGTAACCATTGTCCGGCGTACTCATAGTCCGGGAACAATGGTGAACAATAGAGCAATCGATTCAGTTGACTCTTTACGCAACATTAGTTCACGCTTTATTCCGTTATCGTCTATGGAGCCCCGGACTATGGCTCCACCGGACTATATCTGCTTTCACACCGGGCCTGGTACATGATCCGCAGCTATAAATAGCGGTGACCCTGCGATTGAACATGAGGTCAAGTAAGCCTCGTTCAAAATGGATCCCGTTTGTACCATTATTCATACAAAAAAAATACTTACACTGGAGTTGATTCTTCAACTCCAACGGATTTTGAGTGGAAAAATATTGATATTAAACATATTTTCGACTTTAGAATATTTGTCAAGTTTTCGGGATTACGTGCTAAACCTATGGGACGGCAAAAAACGACGCTATCTTGGCCCGCCCCCCCCCCCACCGGGGTTACACACAGGAAAAAATTGACTGAGATTAGCCTGTCACGAATATTTAAATGCTAAAATGACCGTTAATGGAAATTTACAATATTTTGCAGCGGGTTATAATCCACTACCCGACGGATTTGAAGTCAATAATTTTTTCTAATTTCTCATGATATTACTAAGATCTTGTGAACTAAGTTTAAGAGATGATATTTTGATGTCATGGGGACCGAGGACTGCATGTAAATGCAAGTAGTAGTTCCCAAATTACCGTTGCGAAAGCCCAGTGCCCAAAATAAAGAAGGTAGTGTCCTACCCCCCTGACACAACGTGATACCCGACGTATTGACAGGTGTGGCTCATATCAGGGGCGGGCGGCCAAGAAATCCAATTCAGACGTCGCCATTGGTTTTTAAATCCGTTAAAAGTGAAATCTTGGACGAAAAATTCTGATTTTTTTTTATATGTTGTCAAGGAATATTTATTATTCCAAAACCCGTTTGGAGTTGAAAGAATTCAATCCACTGGAAGGGTTATTTCTGATTTTTTTGGTATGATACCGAACGAGGACGAGGCTCGTATGTGGGTCAGGGAAACACCCATGACAGACCCACATCAAAGCACCCAAATTGGTTTTTGTGGTTTGCATCCGTATTGCTGTAATTTCTTGTGAACCTTTTGGTGAGTTGTTATAATAAATGAGGCTTGGGCCGCCACCGCCTGGCTAAGTATCACACACATTTTGCTCAATTCCTTTCCAAGACCCGATTTGTCATAGATGATCGCAATTTTTTCGTGTTGAAGTTAACGTATAAGATTCGTTTTATGGTGTGGCCTTTTGCAGTAAACGTTATTCGCCACAGTTATGACAGAAAAATGACCGTATCATGAGCCTTTAAATAATTAACACCATAGAATCTATACATGTTTACTGGGCATTTTATAGAGTGCTAATTTTCGGAGGGATGCGAACAGCAACACACGCTACGGTTTATGCATGAGTGTATGGGCAGGAATGAGGAGCGCCCGTAGTGACAGCGTGACGATTCCGAGTTTTCAGGACCGAAAGTGAGCATGAAAGAGGGCCCCATGCACTCGGGGTTTTAGTCTAACCTGTCGAAGCCATGAGTTTCCAATATATCTCAGCTAGCACCAAGAAGATAATGATGGCCGGTGGCAGCGCGTGTGGCAGCCATCAGTATACCACAAACACGGTTTTGCATCGAATGTATGGAGAATGAGGAGCGCTCGTGACCAAGCCCTCGTGACGTTCCCGAGTAAGTGTTCAGAACGAAAGGGAGCATGAAAGGGGGCCCCACGTGCGCTCGGGGTCTAACCTGTCAGACGCCCGAGTTTTCCCATATACCTAATGCATAAGCACCAAGAAGATACTTATGCGCGGTGGTGGCAGCGCGGTGGCAGATCAGTAACACAAACACACACCCACCACCGACGTTTTTGTTAAACCCAAGTCCCCTGTTTATCGCTGCAAAAGATTTGTACCCCCAGTTTGTGCTTACCAACCCAAACAGCCCTGTTCCGTGAACAGATTTTACCAACCAGGGGTCAAGCTAATAAGTTTTGCAATTGACGGCTTTCTTCAAAGGAGCGAAACCATGAAACTGAACGGGACGGGAGCCAAATAAATCCTGACCTCCCACCCCCACCAAACCAACCGAGAAGCAAATTAAATCCGACCCCCGGTCATTGCATACTACAGACCCTGTTACAAAGAATGTTAAAAGAGGTTGAGAATCCCCAATGTCCAAGCGAGCATGTCGTTGTCCTAGCTCCCCTGCTACTCTAAGAGTGCAGCTCCTTCTGCCGTCAGTGGCAATGTTAGTCCAAAATAAACTCGCTGACTGGCTTCCAAAGCTTTACAATGAATGTTTTGAAACATTATTAATTCAAAGGAACGAGGCTACGTCGGGCGCTACGGCGGTCCGGTAAGTACGTATCCTGTTTCTAAAATTGAAAAAAAAATTGAAACCAGCGTTTGAAAATTCTCAAGACTGGAATAATACCGAAAGGCATTTTGGGACAAAAGAGATTCGGCCCGTAGCGATTGCGTGTTAATTTTTCCGTGTTTGCGAGCACCGAAGTACCCGACAAAAACGTTCAATTTTCTCTCTAGTTCTAGATGTTCAGACCCAATTATTTATGCCAGGGGGAATGGAGGATTTCAACCTTTTTTCGTCACAAATTTTCGCATTCCCCCCTCGCTTCCGTTCAAAATTTCACACTTCCCCTCTCTCTCGTTGATGAAAAATTTCACGTTCCCCCTCTCTCTTACCGCGTCTCTTACAAAAAAATTTCGGGTTCCCCCTGAAATCCTCCATTCCCCCTGGCGTAAATAATGACCCCTCCCTTACGATACATAGGCCTATTCAAAACAAAACATAGCAACGGACCTCTGATGCAAAAATCTCCATAGAACCCCTTCGTTTTCCGGAGATATTTGAGATTTAGTTTCATTTCAAGTGCATGCATTCCCCTATGACGGACTGATAACGTTAATCTCCCGCGCAGTACTAATTTAGACAATATCTTTCGCAGTCTGTGACACAGACTACACACTTTCCGGACCGCCGTAGTCGGGCGCCGGCATTTACTGTAAGGTCAAAGGTTACATGGTCCCTGCCAATTTGCACACACACACACACGCACGGTACACACACGCTGACTTTACCTCAACAGACGTACATTGTGAATACAAACCCTTGTAGGGAAAGCCGCAAGTTCACTAACTAATTTTTCATGTGCTGTGATCAATGTTTGACACTTTGGCTTTATGCGAAAAATTTTCTTGTTCGAGGTGAGAGGCGAATGCAGCGTGTTGCATCCAAACTGGGAGAAGACACGGGTGGAACGATGGTAAAATTTATGCTGACTCTCGTGCGACAGTAAGTTTTTCAATGGCATGTTGTAATTATCATGTAGACAGACAGCAGACACATTGATTGAATTGAGCCGGGCGGCTGGCTTGTTTACTGGGTCGCCGACAACACTGCGTTAGATACATACATATACAGACTGCATGTAGCCAAAAAGAGAGCAGATTTTACCGATTTTACCAGAGTACAAAACAACATGTGTAAGAAGTGAACATGCTGAACTGAAAGTGAAATAATAATTGACAAGATAAGCTTCTCTCACAGTCATGGAGTCATCGTACTGTTGATCTTGCTGATCAATACTTGTGATAGGGTATTTGATTCTGATTTCTTTTTAAATTAAAGGCACTATCAGTGATTTGCTAAAATCAAAAAAATCATCAAGAATCAGATTTTTGCATTTTTGGAACAAATATAATTTAGCCTCAGGCTCAGAGACTAACCTAACATGCCCTGCAAGCATTGCAAGTAAGTAAGTTAGAGGCAACCTAATAATTGCAAAATTGCATATTAATCATTACTTGGGCTTTGAATGTGAGTCAAATCGTCCCAAAACCAATTCGTCCCACCCAATTTGTTACACAGATCGAATCTGAGTGGGATATAACCCACTAACACAGAGGAAGGTGTATTGAAAACCACTGGCACTGTATACATCTCCCCATTGTAGCCACCAGATGCCATTTGTTTACATGCCTCAGTCTTCCTAAATAAAATCAATATGAGCCTGACTTACCTAGAATCACATAGACATGACACCACATAATCCAATAGCATCCTTAGAACATTTTTTCCAATGCTCATTATCAAGAAAATCAAGAGAAATTGGAAATTGTGCACACTGATTCAGAAGTTTTTTTCTGTGTTATTGTTGACATGAGAACAAAGGAAGATGTCAAGGAGTAGGACTATGGTTCCATAATCTTTGGTGCCATCAGGACATCAGTGCCATAGATAGTCTATGATAATAACAACCATAAAAAAGACTATCTAGTCATGATCATCAGGACTAGTCAAGGAGTAGTTTCTCACCCCAATCAATATTTCCATTATTGGGCTAACTATTGAATGGGAGGTCAATCATGTTGTTTATGTTTTGGTGTGCAAGAGTGCGCACACAATTGCACTTACACATTGTCCAGTAATTACAGTCTTTGTATTCAAGTAGTGCTACTCCTATCAAATGAAAGTAAACAGTAAAATGATGTCAACAAAACATGCTGCTGTGCAATCCTATCTATGTCTGTCCTTGTGTGTCTTGAGGGTTTTTACTGAGCAAAGCTGAAGACACACATTTGATGGGTGTACCAATTCGTCCCAAAACCAACTCGTCCCGGCGTACCAATTCGTCCTGGTACCAATTCGTCCAAGTACCAATTCGTCCAGATACTAATTCTTCCCAATTCGCCCAGGCACCAATTCGTCACCATATTCATAGGACTTACATTATATAGTGTGACGGTCCAGATTTAGTTTGTGATACCCTGGAAAATAATTTCTGAAGTCCGGTGACTATATACACTATATACATGGAGAATCAAAAACCTATACGCAAAATAACGCGGATAAGGCCAATGGAATTAGATTGTTAGTTTCCAGTTGACCGCCCGCGTCTGAAAACGGCCCTGCGTCAATTCATTATTTCATTTTTTCAAATTTACCTGCTGAAATTCCAATATTTTAGTCGAATTCAGTACAAAATACGGGAAAATGGGCACCAATTTGCAAGTTCCGATACTTTATTTCTGTGATTGTCTAGTCTCTCTACAAAATCTGAACGATGCGAGAAAATTTGTATACGTGAAATGTATTCATCATCTTGATGGGCTGCCGCTACTGCGATAGTCTACAAAAATAGCCTAAGTACTATCGTGCCCACATTGCGTAGTTCATGCGTAGGCTACTCTGTGACAACTGCTGATATGACATGCATAGTGTTTACATGATTTTTCTGGCTAGTCCTGAGTGAACCCTTAAAGAAAATGAACGGAATGGTCGATGGGCGGGACGCATGTGCGGTAGTCAATATTTGGTTAATGTTGAAATGCAGGCAACTATTTAACATTTTGAGACGAGAAAATCAGCTTAAAGAGACATGAGATTTCCAGAAGAAGCGCCCCCAAGTTTTTTCAAAACCTAGGTTTTTTACCAATTTGGACATACTTACCACTTGATGTATTAAGACCACACCTGAAGTGATAAGCCAAATCTGCCGTCTTTATGTAAATAGATGATGATTTAGTGTTTTCTGCGTGCTGACAGAAAGTCAAAGCATTATTTCTAAATTCTATGGGGAACGATTAAAATAGCAGGCAAGTTAAAAACCAAGGTTTGCGTTTTCTTGCACCGTTTTGCCAATAAACCTTCCAAACGTTCTCGGTGGTAGGTGGTCGACAAACTTATTCCAGTGAAATGGGGGAGGGAGATTTCTATCCAAAAAAATCTCCTTCCTGTCACTTTTGTAAAGGAAAAAGGAAAACAGAAAAGAGCATTCCAGGGACGCTTCATTTCATTGTCCATTTGTTTGTGTACACAAGCTGCTAATTCGGCTACTTGCCACATCATGGCATGTACCTTGTTTCATGTTTGCGTTCGTTCCTGTTGAATTACCCACACTTCGAAAATAGCTCTATGATTACAAGTAAATAAAATGTGAACTTGTCAGACATTTCTTTCAATCAAGCTAATGTATGATTGTGTCAGTATGAAATGAAGGTGAGAGTAGGCAGTTTAGATCGGGATATGGCTACGGGGGGTGGGGGGTATTGACATATGAAAAAGCATAGGTGTAAGGGCTAGTTGCTTTCCAAACCCAGGGAATTCGGTGACAGCAGGACTAAAAAAAAAAATTGGGGTCTTTGGATTGGACAGTGGTAAATTTTCAAAAAAAATATGGGGGTCTTTGGGCGAAGATTGTTTTTTCAAAAAAATTGGGGGTCTTTGGGGTGACAACGATACTGAAAACGGGGGGGGGTGTTTGTATTATTCAGCCTTAACATACGCATCACTTCCAAAAAATGGGGGGGGGGTATGGGCTTAATGAAACTAATCCTACTCTCTCGGCTACCAGTACTTAGTAATAGTGTAGTTGATAGGTCCTACTTTGAAGTCAAAAATGTTTTTTTTTGCACATGAATTGTACAATCAGCCTGTAGACAGGAATTTTATTGGGGGTGGGGTGCGATTTTCCAGAAGTGGACTAGCGGGGGGGGGTGCAGGGGCCTGTCTTAGGGCCCCCAGTCCAGGGGGCGAAGCCCTGGAGCTCTGCGATTTTTGACGATTTGAACATTAATTTTATGGTATTAAAACCATTACTTTTCTGGAAATTTGTTCTTTTTGAACTTGATTCAAATATGCCTCGGGCTGGCGTTGTAGGAAAAAGCAGCAAAACTTCCAGCACTGTTTTTTAGGGGGGGTGGCATCACACCCCCACCAACCTTGCTCCGGCCCTGTGTACAATCGTACAATCAATGAGTCCATACCTTCCCCCTCATCAGTGGCATAATTCCAGTCAAAAAATGCCGTTCGTTCAGCAACTCCACCTTAAAAAAGGCTAATTCAATTTTAGATGCATTTCAAACATGAATGTGTAGTCTGGTACAAGTGGGGTGGCGTAATTGTGAGAATCTTCCTTGTAAACTATTGATTTGGGTTGAAATTAAGAATAATGAAATAGTGACATCGTCCTTTTTTCCGAACCGTCAACCGGAAATAACAATCCAATTCCATGGGCCTAAAGATATGATTGTTGAATGCCCCATTAGGCCAATGGAATGTGATTCTTAGTTTCCGTTGGAGATTTTTTAAAAGGTGGACGAGTTCCGATTCATTATTCATTATTTACTATCATTTCATTATTTTACTTGTCATTTCATTATTACATCTAATCGCATCTTTAATAACACTATCACTCCTATTTATTACATAAAAACAAAGTCTACAAGTGCCTAATTAAAAAAAACAGGGCATATTTTGCAGGTTTATTCTTCACAAGTTTAAAAATCCGGGAAAGCATTTTTGCACCGGGTAAATATGGACAAGCGCGACAGAAAAAGAAATCTGTGGAAAATTTCATTAGTTATGAGTAAAATGTGACACCCCTCCCATTTTAACTGCGTTTAAAATAAACAGGGAGGGATGCTTGGATATTTTGAGAGCAACTGAAAAATCTTTTTTATTATCAAGTTTTCCAAGAAAAACAATTTTGTGTTCACAAAAATATGAAGTATTTGCCACAGCAGCAAATCTGATGTGTGCTCCAACAGGAAACTAAGAATCAAATTCCCAAGGCCTTATATTGAAGAGTGTGTGTTGTTATCGTTCATTGGTGTCTAGTACAGACTGTCCCCCCCCCCAAAAAAAATACAATCAAACTAAAAATTCTAAAAAATATAAACACTGCATTTATATGAGATATCTTGACTTTATTTGTTAGACAAGTTCCTAAGCTAAATCCTCACGTTTATTCCAACCAATTTGATGGACCCTAACTGGAGATATTGTCAATTAAACACAAGGGATAAAATACCACTTGGGCCAGTTTCACTTGAAGGTTCAAAATAACATGCAATACTGTACGTCATGAGCTATTAACACCTCTTGCGTAAGACCCACTTACCTACGGATGGCCGAGCAGCGACATGTTGGAGTCAACCTGGAGAGATCTGGAGGTAGCCTTTGCTGCGCACTGGCGAGTGAAACCACATGGACACGGCACGTTCAGCGGTGTTTACATTAAATTTCCTAATGAAATACCAAGTTTGTTCTCCTTCTATATTTTAAAATACGTTTTTTATTGAAAACAACTCATATTAAACTGAAATTTAATGAAAAATTGCACTTAAATCAGTACTTAAACTTGCATGAAAAAAATAAAAAAGTCGCAGAATGCTGATTTTTTTTTACTTTGTGTAAGGGTGTGCAAATCGTTCCACAACGGAAAAGGGCCTCAAATTCTTCCGAGCTTTCCCGGTATGGAAAATCCCCGCGTGACCACGCGGAAACAAGAACTCTCCCTGACATGAGAAAACGTTGTTTGCCGATT
The DNA here is from genome assembly GCA_023653785.1 of Ophioderma brevispina. Classification (NCBI taxonomy): domain Eukaryota; kingdom Metazoa; phylum Echinodermata; class Ophiuroidea; order Amphilepidida; family Ophiodermatidae; genus Ophioderma; species Ophioderma brevispina. The sequence continues at coordinate 10,582 of JAMKCH010002072.1, read as the reverse complement.
CTTTTCCCACAAAAAAATTCTTTTACAATCAAAGATGGACTATTTATAGGCCTACTAATTATTTTCTTTGCGGGTGTTTTTTATTTTTTTATTTGGCCAGTTTGTATTTGTGTGTTTGTTTTAAAGTTTCCGTTTTGTTTCGACGGCTTCTGCTTGTGAGATGTTATAGGCCTAAGTTATCTCTATAGAGTAAAGATTCCTGTTTATTAAATTTACGTAGTCCTAAGCGGTCTCGGTGACAAATGAATTCCCAGTATCTTTACCCTTATTTAAGTTTTTCAGACTCTTGCACGTAATAGGAGGCACAATTGGTAGTGTCCTTGTTTGAGAATGCGAGAAGCTCTGTTTGTTACAGTCGATTCGCGTTGATACATTCGTCCCCCTGGAGTTTTGGACCTATTCAATTAAGTCGGAGAGGGATCAACCTAGCTCTACCGGGAAAATGAAAGAATTCAAATGCACTTGCCACACCGGATTATCTTGGAGGACGCTACAGTCATATAACTCACTCACCTGTCACTAAATACAATTTCATTCATGTATGGAAACGCACTACAGTGTATTTCAGGTCTTAACATTGCTCACAATAACATGATTAACAGAAGTCCTGCGCCTCAATGAATTTTTCACCTCCGCAAGAATGGTACGGGGTCACATATCAGATGAATCGAGTATAAATGGGTTGTTTTCATAGCGTGTTTTGTAATAACAAAAATCTATCGGAAAGATTTTGATTAGCCAAACAGAAAATTTAAACATTTACTTACCAACAGCTCAAGAAGCACAGAGAATATTCAGCAAAATTTTAGGCTCGGACCCAGGTCAAACCTTGTTTACTCCTCACTACAGAAAAGGTTTGACACCTTTGGTAGTTAGTATGGACCCTCTACATCAATGCTAGGTAGGTAGTACTCTCAAATTGTGGTATGGGCCAATTTAAGTTTACACAGGGGTCAAATTTTTAAAATCCTCCAATCATGTTGAAATGTATGCCATATTGTTCGTCTCGTCATAAGGATTCCAAAAATGCATAGTTTGTACCATCTATGACCATTGGTTTGGGAGTTATAAGGTAAAAATGGCTAAAATGGTAAAAAAGGTCAATTTCTATTTGTGCAGGGGTCAAAATCAGAAGTTGCTCCAATTTTGGTAAAAAAAATTAATAAGTTGTTCATCTAGCTTATTGTGTCAAAATAAGGAATAGTTTGTACCATCTGCAATGCATAATTACCATGTTATGCGACAAAATAGGCCATAGGGCAACAAAATGCAATTGGTGTTGACCTTGTTTGACCCTTATCTCTGTAAGTGAAATATTTAGCCAATCAAAATTATACTTTTTAGGAGTCCCCTTTCCTCAGCCACTAATTTGACTATTTTAACTTATAATCAGATTGTTACTTCTTATTGTGTTGGGACCCCTGTCACAATTGAGTGATTTGGACCTTTTTAACATTTTTGTTCCATTTTTGTGTGCCGCCTGCCTTAAGACAGGACGACACATAGGGATCACTATTGTCCACTTTTTGATGTCTGTTGTTGTTGAATTGTTGTCCTGGTTTGTTGTGGAAAGGGTGAACCATTTGCCTGTAATCTCCTCTCTTTGATGGAATTTAAACCAAACTTGGTCACAGGTAACATGGCTCCCCCATTGTTGGATGAGGTCAAAGGTCACATACCAAGTGAAAGGTCATATACCAAGGTCAAAGGTCCTATACCAAGGTCAAAGGTCAATACCAAGGTCAAAGTCACATACCAAGTCAAAGGTCACATACCTAGGTCAAAGGTCACATACCAGGTCAAATCAAAGGTCACATACAAGGCCAAAGGTCACATTACCAGGTCAAAGGTAATTATTTTTTACCTAGGTCAAAGGATCAACATACCAAGGTCAAAGGTTTCAAAGGTCCATACCAAGGTTCACAGGTCACAGAACAAGGGTCAAAGGTCACATACCTAGGTCAAAGGTCACATACCAAGGTCAAAGGTCACTACCAGGTCAAAGGTCACATACCTAGGTCACATACCTAGGTCAAAGGGCCATACCACGGTCAAAGGTCACATTACCAGCGTCAAGGTCACATACCAAGGTGCAAAAGGTAACATTACCAGTCTCAAAGATCCACATTACCTAGGTCAAAGGTCACATCCAAGGTCAAAGGGCATACCCAAGGTCAAAGGCTCACCATACCAGGTCAAAGGTACATTACCTAGGTCAAGGTCACATTCAGAATTCTCTAGGTCAAACGGTCACTACCACAGGTCAAAGGTCACATTACCAAGGTCAAAGGTCACATTTGACCAAAAAAGGTCAAGGTTCACATACCAAGGTCAAAGGTCACTACCAAGGTCAAAAAGGTCAACATTACCCAAGGTTCAAAGGTCACATACCAGGTCAAAGGTCACATACCTAGGTCAAAGGTCACATACCTAGTCAAAGGTCACATTACCAAGGTCATAGGTCACATTACCAAGGTCAAAGGTCACATACCAAGGTCAAAGGTCACATACCAAGGTCAAAGGTTCAAATACCATGGTCAAGGCACATTACCATGGTCAAAGGTCAACATTACCATGGTTTCAAGGTCAACATACCATGGTCAAAGGTCAATACCAAGGTCAAAGGTCACTACCAAGGTCAAAGTTCATGTGCTAAGGTCAAAAGGTCGTGTGAGGTCAAGTTGTAAGATAGGCTGAAAAGTAAAAGTGACCTCATTTGAAAAGTTGAATTCAATTGGAACCAAACTTGGTTTATGGAGTGAAATTGCAAACCCTCATTTGGTTGAGGTCCAAGGTCCTCACATTCAAGGTCAAAGGTCATGTTAGGCCTATCATCACTAACCGCGACGGCATGAGACACAAGGGTGTGTGTGTCAAACCTTTTCTGTAGTGGGGGGGGGGTAGGTTAAAAAACTCACTAACTAAGCCCCTAGGATATTCTTGCTCCTCCTCTACAAGAAACTAAAGTATAAGGCGTGTAGCATCATGAGGGATTCAAGTTTACAAACAAAACAAACATTGTACAGATCAGATTTAAGAACTAATCAATAATATTATTTTTCAAACAGTGAAAGCACCAGATATTGTGCGAGGAAAATGGGGGGACTCACTTCCAGGGGACATCATGAAATTCATGAAGTTTTGGGAATTTGCTGAAACTAATGGAACAGCCACAAGTCTCTGTGGTTGGACAAATGTGTGGACAAACGCTTAAAGTGGAGGACAATTCTCACTACCTCCCTATTTTCTATTGCCTCTAAGATGCCAGGAGAGGAACACAATGAAGAATCAGTGTTAAACACAGAACAATAAAGGAAGCATGATTGGTGTTCCGGGTTCAGTTTATTTCAACAAGGGTGCTTTTATGGTTCTACATTCTGCTAAAACCTGGAATAAGACTGAGACAACAAGAGAGAGTGGAATTGAATTTCCCAATGCCACATTATTTATTAGCATCCCGACATTATAAATTTATATGCAAGAAGCAGCACCTTTATATTTTTGTTTTGAATTTCAATAACAGAATGTCTTGAAGTGATTTGTCAATGCAACAGTGTACATGTGAGATCCGGCTAGCCGAAAACTGGCCCAACAGGTTTTCAAAGTGTCTCATATAATTGACCATAAATCTTTAACCAGACCCCCAATTAAATCAAACTAAAAAATCTTGTGAAAGCTCGAAAACATTCCTAAATCAGGTTAAGAGTCAGTTGAGATGAACTTAAGTTGAGGGCCAAAAAAGAAAAACTTTGATTGTATAATTTTATTGGGAACAGTCTGGATAAAAGTTAGTTACAGTAACATGTAACCCAGTACTACGGTACTGAGTTACAGAACGTTGGCTTCATTGACCTCGCCATTTTCCTAGTTCTAGAACAGGACATTCGATCGAATCCATTTATCATTAGCACTGGGCTTATCAAACAGCTGTGATTCTCATGTACATGACGTTGTACAGGACATGGTATTTAAGGAACACAAACTTTGCAAGGCTACCGAGACAAAAATACCACTAATACGTGTACGCACCAACAGGCTCATGTGCATTCCTTGCAATGCTTAACCAACCGTATTACATCCATTGTTTTGCAATTTGTTATCCCAACGTGATATTTGAAAGAAAAGAAGAAAGAAAGGGGAGGGGGGAACGATTTTTTGACCAGCAGAAATTGAAAAGGGGTTTTTTTTTTTTTCCAAGAAGATAAATGGAGGAAGCGATGGTTAAAGGTCTTAGTACACGCTGGATGTGTTTACAACAAACACCACCATTGAGAATTACATACAAAGAGTTCTTAAATAAAAACAAAAGGAAAACCAGGAGATGAAAAATTTGTTAAGAATAAATAAGTTTTGAGATGTTTCTTATAAAGCGAGAGATGAAAACAAGTCTGATTTCAGAAGGCAGCGAGTTCCATTCCTTGACCACCAGCTGATGGCAAAACTTGACGATCTACGGCAACAATTCTGGACTTATTGAACTGTTGATGAAGACGGGTGGTTGTCTTTGCTAGATCTTAGGGGACGGAAGGATGTAACGAGTCAGTTGATCAGATATGTATTGGGGAGCCCAAGAATGGTGTTAGACATTTGTAAAATGTAGAGGAGGATCCTTGAATACATGTATGAGGCGTTTGTTTCATGCAAAGCCAGTGAAGAGAAAAGAAAATAGTGGCTGCGGCTCCACTCTACGCCCAACAGAAAAAGATGGACACGAGCAGCGGGTTTTTGAAGTCGCTGAAGCGGTTAATGTTTCTTGGGAAGATAACTGAAGGAAAGGCATTGCATGTAGTCCAAACCTGGCGAGTAAATAATGCTCTTCTGGCAATGGTGATGGCAAGTATGATGGTTTATGGGTTTGTTTTGTTGTAACGACGGAATTGCGCATAAGGTTCTAATTTGGAATTGAGTTTTTGTTTTACGAAGTTATATTGACTGATGAACAAAATCCGTTTCCAACACTCCAGACGATGTCGGCCACCAAGCCCATGAGTTTTGAAAAGTGCTATAGTTTTCGAGTTACGCCCTCTCCTCGTACAACAAAACAAACCACCTTTTATTTGAAAGGGATAAATATATGAGATTTAAGAACTGAAAATGATGGTTGTGGTTTAAAATTTTGGTGGCAGGGTGATTTCTTATCCCAAAAATGATTTGGGCTGAAATTAAGGAGAAAATAAGTAAAAAAACCCCTGCCACCAAAGGTTTTTTGGTATTTCCATACATGTTTCACCTTCTCATTTTTTTTTTTTGTGTCGTTTCCTGCCCTTAAGGCAGGATTAGGATAGCGGAAGACATCATTAGTGGATCACTGTCCAACCCTGTAGGTGTCTGTTTGTTGATGATGTCGTGATGCTCTGTTGATGTTGTTGTGAAAAAAGGGTTAACATTTGCATTTGTAAAATATCCACATACTTTGATGGATTTTAAACCAAACTTGGGTTCACAGGTGCAACATGGCATCCCCATTGTTGATGAGGTCAAAGGTCACATGCCAAGGTTCAAAGGTCATGATGAGGAGGTCAAGTTGATAAAAATAGGCGGAAAAATGTTAAAATTGACCTCATATGACAGTTTGAAGTTCAATTGGAACCAAGCTTTAATCAAGGGCAGACATGGATCCCTCATTGTTGATGAGGTCAAAGGTCACATACCAACAGTCAAAGGCCATGTTGAGGTCAAGTTGTAAAATGGGATTCGAAAATGTAAAATTGACCTATATGAAATTGAAGTTCAATTGGAACCCAACTTTGAATCATCGGTGCAAACATGGGATCCCTCATTTGTTGATGAGGTCATAAAGGTCACATACCAAGGCAAAGGTCTGTTAGGCCTATCATTCACTAAACCGCGACGGCAGACCACACAAGCGGTCTGAGGACGTTTAGGTTGGATTTTTTAAAATTATGTATTAATATCTTAGAATAGAAGTGGTTGCATTTTGTCGCTCTGTACCGAGGGGAGGGGTTTTCGCCAATTTGCACGTTCCAAAACGCCTCCACTACCATAAACTAATTAGGCGGTTGGTTAATATGTTGTATATGTAATTAGTTGCGTGCATAACCTAGAAAAAAAAAAAAAAACACAAAAAACAAGCGAACACCCGTCCTGTCCGTCAGCACAGAGCGAATGGTTGTAAATGAAACTAAATCTCAAATATCTCTGGGAAAACGAAGGGGTTCTATGGAGGTTTTGCATCAAAGGGTCCGCTTAATATGTTTTGTTTGAATATGTATCGTAAATTGGGTCTGAACCTACAGAAACAACAGCGATGAAAAAATTGAACGTTTTTGTGGGTTGGGGGGGGACTTCGGTGCTCGCCGAAACCAAAAAGTGGTGAATTCACGCAATCGCTTACGGTGCATCCATTTTTCCCAGAATTTGCCTTTCGGTATTTATTCCAGTATTGAGAATTTTCCAACACTGGTTTCAATATACGCCAACTTTTTTTTTTAATTTTAGAAACAGGATTACGCACTTACTGGACCGCCGTAGTTTGTTTGTAAACACTCCCCGCATGTACGACCTTAACCTTGCCTCCTGTTTCTGTCTTGGACTTCATTTCTGCTGGTGTTTTGTGTTGCTTAGTGAGTTATGTTTTCATTGCCTTTTGGTTTTCAAGTGCTTGGCTGATTTAACTTTGGCTAATGACATTTTAATATTGTCTATCTTTTTATTGCAGTGGTGAGACAGCATATAACAAGGAAGGGATCATACAGGGTAAGTTACATTATAGTAGACATTTTTATAAGATTATTTGATAATCAAAACACTTAAAACACTTCACACATAGACCATGTATCACATGTTGCACGAGTTATATGTAGCAGTCCATGTTGAAATAGCGAAGTGATCTGGAACTAGATAAACACAGCCCGATTCCTACTCAAAGTGTAACCCAGAGCTTAGGCTACTCCATGTGTACTCTTAGCCTCTACTCCAAGGGTACCCCCTTGATGCATTATTGATGCAGTACCTACAACTAAGTACTTGTGAAGTACACAAGCCACTGGGTGCATAACAGCTTATGTTTACTTAGCAGTACCCATCCATTAGTGTAATAAGCAGTTGCCCGCTAGGTTACTTGACAGGTACCATGTAATCAAGGTAGGGAGTACCATGCTGCTACTCCCCGGGAGTTACCTTCACAGATATCCTACCGGCTGACTTATAGGCAATGGCTGTGGCCATAGAGGGCACAAATATAGTCCATTGTGTTACCCTTTTCCAGCTTATAGCATCATATTTGAGTGGGCATCCCAAAAAAAACCCTAATATGGACATTTTGTGTACAAAAATATAACATAGGTGACCAAATGTTAAATAATGGATAAAGATTACTACTAACACTCAGAGATCATTTGCAAAAATTGGGAGTAGCCGGGGGTAACTAGAGGTTAAGGTAATGCATGTGTACCTACATGTAGGTGGATGAATTACCCCCCACTTGCGGCCGGCGTGTGGTACCCATGCGGGTGGGTACTCCGCGGCTACTTAAGAGTACTTCAAAGCAGAGACGATGAGAAAGAAGGTGGTGGTTCGACTGCATACTTCAAAACAGATAACCTGTTCAACCGCCTATTCATCTCAAACGGCTTAAATCTAATCCAATGGGACCCAAAGGACTTACGCTACTGCGGATAACATTAATACACATGTAATTTTAAATCCCCCGAAACATTCCAAGTACCCAGTTTCAATTGATCTTTGCACAGGGTCTCCTATACACTATGGTTGTGACCAGTATACAGCGAAACGTACTCGCCTGCTTCAGTTATAAACCAACTTTGACCCCAATTTTCAAAGATTTGTCACTTTGACACTTTCTAACACAAAAAAGTATGGTTGAGATGAATTGAAAATGCATTTATCTAATCATTCATCATATCATCATATTTCACAGGAAATAACCGGAAATTTGTAAATTAGGCTAAAATAAAACATCTTATTGACCCCCAAAACTGATCAACGTTAGCTTACCGAAAAAAGGGTCGCGATTTGGCTGTTTCTTTCGTTAAAAAGTCACGGCTTGCCTCAATTATTTCGACGGACGATTTAAAATAAATAACAATCAGTCAGAAAAACCGCGGAGTTCCTGCCAAGCAGAGATTCTTTTAGCTGGAAAATAACAAGCTATTTAGTGGGAGCGTGTCAATTACTTCCTGTTGCGAATACGTGGGAACGAAGATGGCGACCCGTGCAAGTTCACACCAGGGAATAAACAATGAGACGTAAACAAGACGATTGGAAAATACTGGGAAAAATAAATAAACAAATGCCTACAGATACCAATTTTCTTTATGCCTATAACAGAGATGAGCAAATTCTACTCGAATTTACATCTTGAATGCATTGTAGTGAACTATTTTTTCGGTAAATGCAATAAGTGAAAAATTTGCGGACTTGATTCAATCAGAGAGGAGAAGATGTAAAGGAATCTTATGATTCAATTCAACACGTGCGATACAGCATTGCTATAGTCAAGGAGCAATTTCCGGGAAGGCGGAGCTGGGCGAAGGGAAGGTCGCCGTCACGGTTGGTGGCTTTTTCGTATACAACGACGACATTAGGGTCACACATGTTTTTTCCCCCCGATTTATTACAATCGTGTCACAATAAATGCGACACAACGATGAAATTTTTCATCGTTACCCGATTACGACACGATTACAATACGCCGACGAAAATTTGCGGTCACACGTACCAAATATTGTAGTAATACTACAATTAATTGGCATGTCGTAATTCGTGTGACCCCGGCCTTATGTTTTCACACTTAACATGGTTAGGCATTTGCAGACACAACCTCGCGCTTGCATCGGAATATATTTTGGGTGGACAAGTTGTTAAGCCAAATAAAAAAAGACAATTTTTGTCTCATAGATAGCATGCATTGCTTTTTAAAATTGTCTTTTAAAACACATATTTGTAGGTTTTTACTCACTTGCTCCCTGATTTGTTTGTTCCTAAATTTCAGGAAAACGTAGGAAAAGTCATCGGCCAACAAAAAAGTTCGTCATAAATGCAATAAAAATAAAACCCGCTTTTTCATTACATTCTTCCAAACTAAAAAAATTCCATTTCGCATTTCCTTTTGTCGCCTTGCCTGGTTGGGCGTGGTTGCCCAAAGGTAAGCCCAACGCCGAAAATTGTGGATTGATGTAAGTAAGGGCATCCGGTCAAATTATCTTTTTGCTCAATAAATCCCTCACACAGCAGTATGGCTGAGTGAGTGTTAATCCGGCCACCCTCGTTAACGGGGACAAAACCGGATTTAAACTTGGTAGAACTATAAAACTTTTTTCACATTTCTTTTGGAGACATCTTGTTTTTTTTAATTTGCTGTGACTAACAATGCATGCCATGTATTCTTTGAGGTCATTGTTTTGAATCAGAGAAACAGTTTACTTTACTGACCCAATGTGTTATAATTAGACATTTTAGACATTTAAATTCTGAGTCAATACAACCCAACTGAAAATTTTGCAATATTGGGTGCCGACGCGGGAACCGCACCCCCGACCTTCCTATATCTCCAGACGGACTCACTAACCACTTACCACAGCCCCGGCTGATAAACAGCAGTGTACTGAGGCTATGATGACAATTCGTTGGTATACATACAAAAACAACAGAACAAAAAGGGGTGTGCGAGATCTTTATGACCTTATGAGAGATGCTTATCCGCAATTTTAGCATAAACTATGCGTGGTAAAGCAGGTGAAGTTGTGTTTCGAAAAGGTTGTTTACAAATTAACCTAAGTGACTTTTGTACATCCTCCCATTCATTTGCGCCAGATGAGCTCTCCTGCAAATGGCCAAAAAAAAACCCTGGGGCAGACTTTAATCTAAGCGATAATTTTAGCCAAAAAAAAAATTGTAGGTGTTTGACAGGCATTTGATGAAAATATGCAAGGACTGAAGAGTCTAAAAATTTGGATCTATTGAAAACTGGATAATATAACGTAAAGGTGCAGCGAGAGATTTAACATAACGTGTCCCTAAAAAAATCTTAAAATTCTGATTTGTGGCACCAATGTAAAGCTTTTTATTAAAAATAAGATGAAGAATATTTTCTTTGTTCCCAAAATGGTGAATTTATAATTTCGTAGGAGCAAATACTAAATTCAGCCTGTGTTTTATATTGAATTAAGCATGAATGAAAATCCGCCTTTTGTTTTCACTTTCAAGACAGTTCTGTAACCAACCAAGGTAAGAAATCTATTGGGGTATTGGGGATCTTTAAATCAGTGCATATGACACAATTATGGGTGCCTCAAATCTCTTGTTGCACCTTTAAGATTGCTATAGAACTCATACAACGACGTAGATAAAACCCAGACCCGAAGATTCCTCCCAAAACGCGTACAAAATCGGGTGCCCAAAAGTATTATGACATACTCCCTTCATTATCATGTTGTTGGACACCACCATATTTGAGTAGAAAATATAATCTTCCCTAGAGGCAATCCAATCCCATTGGAGGCTGATCTTCGCACCCTAGCGATGCCATCAGCAGAGCAAACTAACAGCTGATGTGCACCTTATCTCCACCAGTGAACAAAGGGGGGAAGAGAACATAACC
>JAMKCH010002071.1:0-70877 GCA_023653785.1 Ophioderma brevispina | reverse complement strand
ACGCATCGCTATTCTCCGGGAATAACGTCCCAAATGCAATAAAACGCAATGAGAGTCATTTCGCGCGACCAAAAAATTATGTTTGACGGCCCAGATGCCACGCCAGCATTTTCCGACCGGTACACGTTTTCGTTGCCTTTCGTTTCCTCTCGGCCGCGTAGGGTTAATATGCTTATAAAATCAAATCTTTTCATGTGGTTTGTGTATTAAAGTATATTACTAGGGTAAGGTAAGGTGGTCCCATCTCCCATGAGTGTGGAGGCTGCCGGTTGAGCGACATTGCAAACACGGCCCGGCATTATGGAGTAGGTGGCCCATTCCTTTCCTCCGCCGCCTGTACCTTCGCCAGTCTAAACAGACTAGCTACCCATTTACAGCTGGGTAAACTTGAGGCGCCCCTGCACGGGGATCGGAACTCGTGGCCTTGGGTACTGGAACGGTCATTATTTATGCCAGGGGGGATGAGGGGATTTCAACTTTTTATTGGCAAAAAATTTTTCGCGTTCCCCCCTCGCTTCCGTTAAAAATTTCACGTTCCCCCTGGATCTGCTGATTTCCCCATTGAAAAGTTCATGTTTCCCTCTCTCTCGTTGATGAAAAATTTCATGTTCCCCTCCCCCTCCCTTACAAAAAATTTTCGGTTTCCCCCTCAAATTCCTCCATTCTCCCCCCGCCCCCTCCGTGGTAACTAATGACCCCTCCCTAAGGAGGCGCGATTGCTATAACCACTACGCTATCCTGCTACCTCGAAAATATATATGTGCATTGATAATGTTTAGTGTCCAAGAACAACCAATTTTGTCTCTAGCCAAAGGGCATGGGGTATTATTTGCAAAGCAGATTCCAGTGTGTTTGTCAGTCCTTTGTGTGTAGTGTTGTGTGTTGTGTTCCATTTTGGGTTAAAGCATAATGGCCATTTTTTGACAGATCGCCCCAATTTTAAAATTTGATAGTTTTGCAACAGTTACGTTGTAAAATTGTCTAGGGAAACTATACCGGCTACCGCGACGCTAAAAAATGCGTATTTATCCTAAAATAAGCGATTTTGTAATTAAAATTGGGATCCCAGAGTGGACTTAATGGCAGAACTGGAAATGCTACGTTTATTTCCGTCCATGCAATGAAATAGTGCCACCTCGAGAAAATAACCTCTAACTTGACTTGCCTGAACCAATAAAACAACTAATGGATGAGCTTAGACATGTACATGGTACTATTTCCCGGCTATTTCACATTGGAAGGCCGTTTCCAGCAGCCATTGAATTATTATTCCGATAATAATTATTTTAATTACAAAATTCCTTCGTTTGCGACACATAGACATTTTCGAGCTTAACCATTCACAGGTATAGTTTACTAGCCAGTTGCCAGTGCAAACGTGTCAAAATCTCCAAATTTTTGAAAAATTGGGGGCGCTCTTCAAAAAAATGTGCTATTATTGCTTTAAGTTGTTGGTTAGGTTGACTGCTTTTTTGCATCTCCTGGACAAACGCTTGGGCCAATTTTAGCCAAACTTGATCAGAAGAACCACTAGCCCAAGGTTCATTTGCAGTGTAGTGTCCTCATTATTTGTGCATAATAATGAGCTCATTTGCATATTTGCTCGCTGCTAGTTTCCTCCCCGCTATTGGGATCTTGCAAGTTTTAACTTCCAGTATTTTTGTAACAGGCAACATACTCAGGAAGTTGAAAGGTTAGAAGCAACCTAATAAGAATAAAAATATTTTAAACATTGTTTAAGCCAGGTGTGGCACCAGGGGGTGGCTGCCCCCCAAACGTTTCAAACAGGAAAAACAGACATTTTAAGCAATAAATTGTGTTAAAAATAAGGTTTTGAGCTCAGTAGGCAATCATGTGATCAACAGACTTTTAATCAAGATTGCAGCCCTGAATGTAGTGGAAGAAACCCTTTTAAACCCGTATTAAATTACTTAAAACTGCTAATGACCGGTCATTCGTCTATTCAGCCCCAATTATCTGGAACATGCTACCATATTCCATCAGAGAATCTAATACTCTACCTTATTCAAACATGGTCTCAAAACTCATCTTTTTAATGCTCACGATTAGTTGTGTTCATATTACACTTTTTCCTGGTTTCTCCATTGTAATTTTCTTATGTTTCATGAGCGCTGCGCTCTTTATGTAGTCGCTATATAAGTGCTTAATATGTATGTATGTATGTATGTTTTAAACCACATTCTGATGAACCATTGTGTTTATCTTTTTTTATTTGCAGAGTAAAGCCTGGCAGCACTGACTTTCTCATTCTTTCCTGACTCATTAGACTACTACAACCATGTTAGCATCTGCCAGCGTGAAGTGTGCAATCGATATAACTATGTGCAGTACTTGTTTAAAACCAAATGATGATACAGGTCTCTTGTTTGTGTTATTGCTTTAATTACCCTGTGGTACACTGTGTGTGCTCTCTATCTGAAGCTGTATAGTGTGTGCTGTCACAAGTTAACCATGCCAGGGTTTACGAAGCTCATTACCGTGGAGCCCGTGCTCTTTCTCTTTATGATGGGGATGTTCATACAGCTACCGACCTCACAAATGTTAATACTACGTAAAGTTTGTTATACCATGTATAACGACACCATTTGCAGCAGTTTAGATGAGAAAAAATATGTAGAGTATGAAAATATCGTGCAGACAAAAGCTTCCCATTGGATTTTATTCCTACAGCTGTTTGGTGCCATACCAGGAGCGGTAATGTCACTTATTTTTGGATCATGTAGTGACAAACTTGGGCGTAGAATCATCATGGTATCCCAGTCATGGTCATATCATAATTGGCCTATATACTGGCTTCGAAGTGGCATTACAGAGAGCTGGATCCTAGCACTCCTCGTCATTTGTGCACTTGTGCCGTTGGAATTCCCGGTAAACTTTGTGTACATTTTATATAGCGCTGATTAGCTATATAGCGGACATAACTACGGAGGACACAAGGACAAAACGACTTGGTATACTGGAGTCCATGGTGTTCATAGGAGGTACACTAGGGCTCCTGCTTGCTGGAGTCATCATTCAGAAATTTGGTCTTGCTGCGGTGTATATATGTGTTGTGACGTTATATATAATCATTACAATATACGTAGGATTTTGGTTGAAGGAGTCGCTGCCATCTGTGAAGAGAAAATCTCAAAAGGATGAGAAGGATAAGGACATCAGGTGTTTGTCGTCTTTGTGGGAGAGTATATGGCGTGCACTGTGTGTGTTTTTCAAAAAGAGAAAAGGAGATCAGAGAAAGTATTTGTTACTTCTGCAGTGCATGACAGTCCTTGGGGTCTTAGTAATGTCAGGTGAGTGCTTTTTATTTTTTTTTTTTTTTTTTTTTATCTGATTAGATTATGGGCGTGGCATATGCTAATTAGGTACCTAATTTGCATAATTAATAAGTTAATTTGGGGTATTTTCCAACACAATCTTGTGAACGCGATAACATGAGACCCATAAGGGTTATTTATGGTGATGTAACTTGGTGGGTGGGATCGGACTGCCATACCCTTCATCTGATTAGATTATGGGCGTGGCATATGCTAATTAGGTACCTAATTTGCATAATTAATGAGTTAATTTGGGGTATTTTTACCCAAAAAGCTTGTGAACAAACTATGTGAAGATCCATAAGTCCGATTCTGATGAAACTTGGTGGAGGAGGGGTGGGGAATCATGTACTCTCGCGCTGATTAGGTTTGTGTTTTTTTTTTTTTTTTTTTTAATAAAAATAAATATGAAAAATACAGATTATCAATGTAATTAGCTGTAATTATGCACAAAGCAGCTATCAATTTTCCCAAGGGTATTAATCATAACTCCCACTGGTCCAGGGAAAGTGTTAATGTGGGTTGCATGAGTTTAAGGGGGGTTGCCCAGGTTTAAGGGGGGTTGTTGGGGTTTAAGGGGATTTTTGGGTTTAAGGGGGGTATTTGCAGCTGATTATTTAAAAATTTGTAAACCGCTCCCGCCAGGGGGATTAATTTTTATGAAATATTTTTATTTTGCCTGCTGTGGTCGTAATTGTTTCCATGGAGTAATTTGAGCTTCTGATAAGGTGCATGAAAATTTGCTCTTGGCCGTTAGGACTTTAAAGGTCCATGGACATGCTTTTAAAACATACTTATACTACCAACTCGTCCAAAAAATGTTCATTCATAGTATGTATTGGTATCAATGTAAAATTATGCATGATAGCAGTTAAATGAGAAACCGTATATTGATAAAAAATTGGGATAATATCCTGTGTTGTGGCCACGTTTAAAGGAAATCCAAAATGAACGTGATTATCGCGCTGGCAAGCGTGACACAGAAGTGACGTGCCGAGTAAGTAACAAATACGCGATACGCGATACGCGTTCATGTGTCGTCATCGCTGGTAAGGCGTGGTGTGGCCCAGTTTTTATTGCATACGTGACTAAGTTGACTTCTCGTGATATGCGTCGTACGTGTTGTATCATATGGCATATTTTTTCTTGATTTGGTGCCTTAAAATTACGATAATAATGCGCTGTATTGTCGACGGGCTGGACCAGCGGACGGACCGTAATACCGACAAGGAGAATTCAGCACAGTAGCTTTAAGTTTTCAGACAAAGAAACCGACAAGGATAGCCAGAGTGTGCGGGTTATCACGCCACGACCGGGAGCACACGTGGCATGAGCTTTGTTACAACTTGGTTACTCTGACGTCATAAACGGTGGTTCAAATCCAACTCACCAGCAGTCTTGCTTAAGCGTTCGTGAAAACCGGAGAAGGCCCGCGGTACGCTTGGGGTTTATATTTATCCTTGAAATTAACACTTTCCCGAGCACTTTTAAAAATCTGTGTGGCGATATTGAGCAGTGATACTGTTGAGGTTCGAAATGTAAGAAATTAAGAAAAGTCTACTCAGCCTGTCCATGGACTTTAAGGCACTAATTGGAAATCCTTACTTTTCAGAAAGATGTCACATACAGTAAACAAAAAACAACCTGCCAATTGCATGCAGGAAATGTCACATACAAATGTCAATGAGGGAGTATATGTGTCATGATCTGATTGTTCATGTTTACCTCTTATGTAGCAGCGTATGCGATTGGTCAATACGTATCCGTGACCATGTATAAACAAGCATTTGAAAGGTCCATGAAAATGCTCCTGGCTTATAGACCATTTTAGGCAAATGCTGAAAGTGTCAAAAATCATGGAATTTCAGGCCGAATATGATATTTCATTTGTAAGTAATAGTTACAGAAAGTATGGTAAATATAAACAGAGTTCATTCATAGGTTTTTGGGTATGAATGTTGGTTATTCCCTCGAGCTAAAGCCCTCTGGCATGTAAGCCTTCATCCCCAACATCCTATGATGAGCCCCAAATCAGTGTTCCAACACCCCAATTTTGGTAGCCCACATTGGGCTGACTGGAAGGCTTTGCCGCGACGGCCAAAATTTTTACCGCGATTTTCTTGGTCAAATTTTTAATACAGGTTTCTATGGACTTCGGTGTTGCCCGCGACTTTTTAGCGAATTGGGCGACTTTCCAACCCCATTTACTGCGATTTGGGCAAATTATTTTTGGCAACCCGGCCCCAAATTCCACATTAACCTGTTGCTGCAGCACATTGAATGTGAAGTCCACTTAGTGGTTGTGGTTGAATATGCAATCAAATTGCATGAACTTGATTGGTTGATATGTTTTGATTTTGGAAGATGCCATGGATTGCTTTTTGCAGGTGAAATGGACCTGACCGTAATTATACACCAAGCACCAACCCCTTAGTTGGAATGCAGCCCTTGTGGGTGTGTACCTTGCCTTGAAGAACACATGTAAGGGAGTTGCTCTCATTGCAGGATTGCCCTTGTATTACTACATTCGTGGCAAGAAAGAACCCCATCGTGATATCATTCTTGGTCAGGTTGGACTGCTCTCCAATATCGCCAGCTTGATTGTGATTTCGCTAGCAGAAACTACAGTTGCTATGATGTGTGGTAAGTGAAAGCGTGCTTTCAGAATCTGTGCCAGAGACGTGACAGGTAAAAGCCGGATTAAAATTCTGATGTCATTGTTCTAAATTCCTGTTTTGCATAGAAACTGACACCTTTTGTGCCAAATGGCTCACTTATCAGTCAGGGAACAAAATATATATTTGTTATCTCTCTCTTGGACTTCAGCTGGCAGTAAATACCACATAGTCCAAGGATGTGTGTTGTATATCTTTTCATGCATGCCTTTGAAAAAGCCCCTGCAAGTGATGAGGATTTTTCGATCAGACTTGATTACCAAGATTTGTTTGTCCTGCTAATCATTGTTAGTTGTGACTTACATACAAGTTGCTATGCCATGTACAAGCTGGAATTGTGGTTTTACTACCACGAGATTTCAAAAGCAGATAAATTAGGAATAGCTAGATACTTTGACTGCTAACTTGTGAGAGGAAGTGTTAAACCCACACACTACTGTTTGCCTGATACATTCAGGACAACCCTACAACGATATATTTATACAATAACAATTCCCAATATTATTGACCCCTATCGAGTGGTCACAAAAAACGGATTATTTACCATAGTAATGATTAAAACCATCTAGTCTGACCATGCGCTATTTAAAATAAGCGCTGGTGTATAACGTGTTATGCGATACTGCCGGCACATTTGCGTCACACTGCCAGAGCACATACACCCCATTGAAAAGCGTCACGTGTGAAGTGTATGACGCTACTGTGGCCGTAGCACATATACATATCCCATATACACTAGCGCGAATTTCCAAAATAGCGCATGTCAGACAAATGTTTTTAATTCATTTTTATGATTAGTATCTTCCGTTTGCATGAAACCACTCGATATGTGTTCATACGTATTTTTATAGCGTATACTGTATAAGTTATTCTTAGTAACAGTTCTCCTTTAAACCTAGAAATGGTGTGGGGCTGTGCCATGGGTCTGTATAGGACAGAATTAACACATAAAGAAAGTGGTTTTTTCAACTCTCTCAGTGACAACTTTTTTTTAATTTAAAATAACTGAGTGTCTTTGACTTATTTATTAAAACAAGTTCAATTTGTGTATTATCCCCCTAGAAACCTTGTATAAGCCGATTCATGAATAATTTTATTTACAGATTCAGTTATTTTTAGAAGAATATCAGAAATATTATCCAATTTTATTTTATTGTCCTGTAGACTAGCAATATTTAAAACACAACCTCATGTAATGGTGCTTTATAAGAACAAGCCATTGGTGTGAGTGCAGAATGTTGTAAGTGCAATAGCTTCTTTGTCAGAAATTCCCATCAAAATAATTTACTATCCAAGTCGTTTGGTCAGTGGCTCTTACAATGGTTCTTCAGGTGACTGTGTCGCCTGAAGAACCATTTTAAGAGCCTTACCGCAGAAGATAAATTTAAGTCATCCTATGGCAGCACACAAATGTTTCACATGGCAGTACACAAATGTATCACATGGCAGCTATTGCACTATGACCTTCTTGCACTCACATGATGGAAGGCTGCCCTTTGAATTTATAGGCATTAGATGTTGTTATGATATTTCTTGCAGTGCCATTTGTTGGAAGTCTGGCTGGACTGATGGTTCTGTTATGGGTGCTATGAAAACACACTTGTACAACCTACAGAATTTTGGTATGTTTTAATGAAAATTGCAATTTTTACTCATTATCTATGCAATTTTTTGTTGTGTTTTAGGAATTTTTATCCATTTTGGAAAATGGTGCTATCGAATATTGAAAAGCCAAATCTGATTTACATAAGTGGCGTGTGTAACCACCCATATTTGCTTTTACCTTTCCCCCGGCAGCGTCTGCTGACTAAAGGCCTAGTAGTAAGTAAACATAGGTACTAACTGACCAAATTAGAAACACTAAATAGCCCGCAGCCGACACTCAATGACTTCTGCTGGCAGTCATTCCCCTGATAATGGCAGTCATGCTGGCAGTCATGCCCTTATGAAGTTTCCCGCCTGAGCATTATCCTTCCCCCAAAGCATTAGGGCCGCCCTGGGTCACTCCGCAATCGGGTTTTCGAAGGGGAAAATTACCAGCCCTTCACTCCCCTGCGGTCCAATTGTCGTGATCCCTGAAAGGTAAATGCCAGCCACGCCCTCATCGGCATTCGGTTTTCCCTTTGTTCTTTTGTGATCTTGGTTTTTCTTTTTTGGGAGGACAGCCACTTCTGAGTGATTGGCCCGCAGCACTCTAGGCATTATTAGTCTTAGGGTATATAGGCATTTTTGAAATTTTTCCAAATTTTTCCTGCCTGTTGAGGAGTGTTGTCCTAGCAAACATGCATCGTGAACGATTCAGCGATCTCATAGAAGTAAAATGGCCCATGGCACACATCGTGCTTGCATTTCAGTCAATCTTCCGAATGCCCACCGTACCAGCATACATTGGCAGTCGTATCCCGAGGGGTTGTCTGCCCAATAGGCACTTAAAGTCAGTGGCCTCTTTTCTTTCATTGAACGCCCAGTCAGCACTCCACACAGGGTAGCATCAAAAGTGTATAAAAATAGTTTTCAAGTCATAATATAGCCAAAAATTCATTATCACAGGAAATGTACGATGTTATATGTTAATGTTATATGATTGACCAAGTTAGACCTTGTTCCTTTTGTATTTTGAATTCACAGGTGCCATGTTTGCGTGTTCTTCCTTCTTGGACACCATGTGTTCCCTGCTTGGTTCCATCCTATTTAACAGCCTCTACCCAGCAAAACTTGAGTACTGGCCTGGCCTCTCCTTCATGGTAATGGCGTGCTTGCTTCTGTAGTTTGTTGCCTCCTGACGTAAGTAGATTTGACATATCAGAGGGAAATAGTGCCTTTGTTTTATCCTGACCTCACTGAAAGAAGTAAGAAAGATGAGTTTACATTTCAAGCCTCTCCCGACATAAATATAATGCTGTTTTGATGTGATGAAAGATAACTTAAAGGGGGGATGTCCAATTTAAGTATATCAAGTTCTCATCGTGAGAGAATGGCCTTCACCCAAAACCCCATCTGTAAAGTTCACACCAATATTTCAATCTCCTTTGATGCTGACAGGTAGAAACTGATTTGTGAGCCCCATAGGTATGTGTAAAACTCATATTGGTCAACCAAATGGGAGTACACTTTTCCTCTCATAACCTCAAACCAACATCATTTAGTTTAAGATTTCATGAGGGTGGGGGTAAAAGAAAAATAGTAGCTTTCTCGATACCAAAATTTGATCACTTCTGGTAAAATCGGTGTTCTGGGGACACGCCTATTGGCGATCGGGCCGTGGACCTTTAAACTGCACTTGATGGTTGATAGAGTAATTTCCATTATAGGTCATAAAGCATTTTTCAATCTTCAGTGGGGAGGTAACAATAAGAGCTATTTTATTCTGAGACACGTGATCAGACAGCAATGTGTGATTTCCTTGCAGAAATGTTAACATTGTATTAAATATACCTTTATAGAGATCCTTCTCATCTGATTGGTTAAAAGTAGAGTCATTAACATAGACTGGGGCCCTTTTTTCTATCAAGATGCCGACATTATTAACTGTGCCCGGGGCTTGGCAATCGACTGTGCCCAGGAAATAATAGAACAGTCTCAACACCGTGTCCATGTTCTAGATCCCTGCTTGTGTGCGCGCACACCCTTTACAATAAGTTTGTAAGAGCGTGTAGGCTTTGCATTTTGGAACTCTTTTACCACTCAGATAAGAAGAAATCATATATTTTGGTATTAAAACAAATATTGCCTGCTTCATGTCGGGGCCACAGTTAAAATTATAGGCCTCGGTGATGTCAAAACCATGACTATGCCCTCGCTTCGTTTCGGGCATAGCCATGGTTTTGACATCACTTGGGCCTATAATTTTACCGTGCCCCTCATAGCAGTCATATTTGTATACTATTTCAAAAATGGAATGCTTGCAAAATAAACTGCTATTTCTTTGTTTTATCTTCTTATTTTTTGGCTTTCCAGATATATCAATGCAGTATAAAACCACCAACTGATCTCCCTTTGGGATGGGAAGTGATTAAAGGGGGTTACCACACTGCAATGTAAATGTCTACTGGGGGCCTTAACCACTTTCCCTACCACCTAGATTTCCTTTGACTAAATCACAATTTATAAGAAGTGGTTCACATTTTTGCCTGAATGTGACTGAGACAGGTAAAACATTTAAAGGGCAACGAGAGTTTCAAGTCATCCATATTTTCTGTAATTTAGTATTTCATATGATTAGACACTCAATAATTCCCTACCTTTTTTTGGCTACAAAAATATCTTAATTAAAAAAGTAATTTGTTTGCTTATATTCCATAGAAACAGGCTGAATTCCTATTTTCTCGTACAGAAATTAGAAAAATTTCACAATTTTTGTACCAAGAAGCTTTTCACAGCGTAATCCTTTCATTGGTGGAATTTTTGATAGAAGCTTTACACCAGTAAAAATCAGAATTTTTCACATTTTTAGGGACACCTGATATTTTGAAAATCTCTCGTGCACTTTAATTTGAATGATGCAAACCTAGCCCATTTATCAATTTTTTACTCGGACTATGAGAGGCAAAAACATGGTCGGCACACACATTTTTTTCCTTCTATTACAAAAAGCTTTATAGGTCAAAAGCTTTCAATCTTGCTCAAATACACAGCTGGCTAAAGCAGCACTGACACATTGTCACAAAATATGAAGTTCTTCAATTTGCTCTCAAATGATAGTCCTAGGCCATTGGAAACCATAGATATATTTTACACATAAAAATACATACCCCAAAACGATAGGGACATTGATAGAGGATAAGACATCCAAGTATTTGTAGGCCAACTTTTAAGTTTTCCATACTTTAATCACAAATGTGTATAGACCATGATATTTTTTGACTCGTACTCACTGAAATATTACACCACCAGGTTATATACCGATCAACAGTGTGCATAGCGTGGGAAACAGCATACGGCGTGCTTGTTCTTGTGTTTAAACGCCATTTTCTCGTCTGCTTAATTTAACGTTAAATATAAAAATCATTCGGTTTACCCTAAGGAAGCTGATTTTTACCCATAAGAACTGATTTGTCTTAAGCATTTCGGTGAGGGCTTTTGTATATAAAAGCCTTACAACCATGCAAAAATATCGATTTTGAAAAATCTTGAGGGCGCACTATTTTTCAAATGTGCCAGTGTCTCTTTAAATGACTCCTGGTTGGGGAGAGAGGAATTTGGGGCAACCTGTACATTAGCTTGGGTAACCACCCACATTACAAATCAAATGGTACCCCATCAGACACCAGATTGCAAGTTTCAAGACTTATAGCCAGGTCTCAAGTTTTTTGTAACTTGGGTGATTACCCTACCATAATACCAATTACCCCCCTTCCCCTGGAAATGACCATGCCTAAATTTTGGGGAGATGCAATTCAATGGCAATCATGCATTCATTTTAAGCAAAATGGTAGGTACCTTGGGGCAATTGGGCTATACCAAAATAAAATTTATATCAGAATTGCGAGTACAGTTTGCTGTTTTTATATTGGTTTCAGCCGATCAAGTTGCTAATTTGCTGACTGATGAAAGTGATGAGGAAGAGATTGATGGCAGTGCGAAGATGGAACCAATGTATGACTGGGGAAGAGACCAGGACAAAGCTTGAAACCAAACATGTGACATAATTGTTCTTAATTACATTCTTAGGTCATCCGATGCAATCGGAAAGACCTTATTGTGTGTCTGTCAGTCTGTGTGTGTGTATGTCAAACATTTAGTATACACCTTTTGGTTGACACTTTTTCAACTGAATCTTTTTAGTGCAGTGATGGATCAAGTTAATAATTGGTATGGTTATAAATTGAGACAAGGGGTCGTGATCGGAAGTCAACGTGCTGGCAATCAGCCAATCATATTAACAGATGTTGGTATGGTGCTGACCTGCCTGATTATTTTTTAAAAAAAGTCAATCGACTCGCACTAACATGTTTACTTAATACGCCCCGGTTTTGAGAAGTGAGGGCTTGTGTTCTTTTGTGACAGCTACTATATATGAATGAAAATGTGGCTTGGAATTTGGAATAATGAAACAAGTGGAAAGTTTGCTTTGAGTCAAGGCGGCCTGGCACAGGTTGTATTCTCGGTTTAATTTTAAAATTATCTATTTTGGGAGCCATTGAACTGGAAGCAGGGCTCACGTCCTTGAAGTCCTTGAAAAGTTCTGGAATTTCAAAAAGCCTTTTGCAGACCTTTGAAAACCCGGTAAATTCACAAATGGTCCTGAAAGTCTTGTGAAAAATTTGCAGTCACTGTGATGATTTTGATTAAATGAATATCATGGCAACCAAAAAAAAGTATGAATTTTATAAAACCATTTTTTTTTTTTTACGACTATCAACAGCCAATGGAGATTAAGAATATATGTATTTAACCCTTTCTGCTATTACAGGCTGTAACGATTATACTGAACGTGTCATAAATGCAAAAAAGATCACGCACATTGGGTGTGTTTTTGTCTTAGTCGGTGTATGGAGAGAAGTTAATGTTCCCTCTTTAAGTGAAACTAATGCACACACATGCACTATAGTACGGATTTTTCGTAGTTTGTACGGAAATGAGCGAAAATCGGACGTTTTCGGAAAATTGTCGCGTCACTAAAATAAAATAATAGTGTTATAAGTAATTTAAATAAGTTAAATACAGAAAAATAAAAAGTTAAGGAAAGAAGGCAATATTTTTGTTCACAAAACAAAATAAAAGACATAGATTTGAAAGATTTTTTTCAAGTTATAAAGTCTGTTTAATGGTTTCCGACATCATTTTTCTCCGGACTTTCGGAAGGTTTACCCAATTAATATCTGATTTTTTAACTTTAACTTTTATTTTTTTTATATTTTGGCTTCCAAGGGTTTTCTTATTTTAGTTTACTATTCAACTGCAAGAGGTTGCAAAGGGGTATTTAGACCTCAAACAATATATTGGGATAGGCTTTTTGTTTTAAAGTTAAGAACCTTTGAAAGTTTTAGACTCATTTTCATGCACTTTTAAAAATACTCCATATGGACTTAGTTCCTATGACAGTTCATTGAATGGGGCTGTGTCAGGACGGCGGAGCTCTGTCCATTTTTTTCTGGAAAAGCTGTATTTTAAAGAGCTCTATCTCATGATGCAGTTCATAGTACATAG
This sequence comes from Ophioderma brevispina, assembly GCA_023653785.1. Taxonomy (NCBI): domain Eukaryota; kingdom Metazoa; phylum Echinodermata; class Ophiuroidea; order Amphilepidida; family Ophiodermatidae; genus Ophioderma; species Ophioderma brevispina. The sequence continues at coordinate 57,718 of JAMKCH010002071.1, read as the reverse complement.
TTAGCTCAGTTTTCAAGTTATGAGCCTTTAAGTTTACCACTTTAAGTTCATTTTATGTACTACTGTAGCTAAACCAAATATTTTCCTGATGGATACTGACCAGTTCCTTAAGGGGGCGGAACTATCAGATGGTGGAACGCCGTCCATATTTTTGTTTTCAGGAAAGCAGTAATTTAAAGAGCTCTCTCATGTGCAATTGTATATAGATGGCTCAGTTTCAAGCTATGATCCTTGTAAAATTTGCTACCTTTCTTATTTTCATATAATTCTCCCTATGGACTTAGTTCCTACTGAACCGTTACTTAAATGGGGCTGTCAGACGGCGAAGCTCTGTCCATTTTTTTAGAAAAAGTTGTATTTTAAAGAGCTCTATCTCATGATGCAGTCATATGTACATAGTTAGCTCAGTTTTCAAGTTTATTAGCCTTAAAGTTTACACTTTTCATTTTTAATGTGCTACAAAGCTAAACAATTATTTTCGCTTATGGATTTGTGTTCTACTGATAGTTCCTTAAAGGGGGAACATCAGATTACAGAACTCCGTCCCACTAATTTTTTTTTAGGAAAGCAGTAATTTAAAGAGCTCTCTCGTGATGCAGTTGTATGGCTCAGTTTTCAAGCTATGATCCTTTAATTTTGACCTTTATTCTTTTTCATATAATTCTCCGTATGGACTTAGTTTGTACATGGACAGTTCCTTAAATGGGGCTGTCAGACGGCGGTGTCACCACATAACTATAAACAATCGTACAATTTCTGAATGGGGGTACAATGTAGTTCAATGACACGGCCATTTTCTGTATTTTTTTGGTGAAAACGTCTGTCCATATCTTGCATCATATTCGTACGGAATACAGAAAACTCCGTACAACATTAGCTACAACATTAGGTCCTTGAAATTAGCTCATTTAGATCCTTGAAAGTCCTTGAAAAGTCCTTGAATTTTGGAAGGAGCTGGGTGTACGAACCCTGTTGAAGTATGTGACAATTTTGTAAGTGTCATAAATTGAATTACTGAGTCCAGTAAGATATTTCTTCGCATAAATATTTACTGATGTAGTACTGATTCAATTATTATCAGCTATTGTGTTTACTTTGGACGCCATCTTGAATATCTTGGTAAAGCCACGGCCTAGAGCTGGCAGCAATGTATCTTTTACATTATGTGGGTGGAAGACCCTTTGCATCCCAGTTTGTCAGCAGTACGGCACTTTTTCATGTAAAAAACAAAAGAAACCTTCTGTTTCTGGGCTCCTGCCCTAATTGTAGTATATGCATTCCATTTGTGCCAACTGGCTGCCCATGTCTTGTAAGATTAAAAGCATGTTGCCCCTCATTGTATGTGCACATTCCATTGCTATGCCAACTGACGCACCAGGTTGTAGCGGATTTAAGCACGTTGTCCCTCATTGTAGTGCACATTCCATTGGTGCCAACTGACTGCACCAGGTGGCTCAAACACTGAACACAAAACCCACAGCCAGGCAGTTTCAAAATTGACTCAGTGTGACTTTCCACTCATTATGTCATGCTAGGTCACAATTGTGGATGAGACTAGCATTGGCATTATAGACCTTTTCAAATCAAACTTTTCTGAACATGACCCTGATAAGCATCCAGTTTATAATAATGGGTCATCACCCGCAACTGTCGGGCACAGCACTTTATGTTAATTTCGTCTTGTGCAATGTGTTACTTGCAAGCGCTTATGAATATATGGGAATGTATAAGGACATTCGCATACATTGTATTTTGTCCTGCGAATGTTTTGTATGTTCATTTGAAAAGATCTTTTGATTAAAAGTAAAGTCTGTACAACACATAACAAAAATGCATGGGGTATGTGCAGCTCATTTGGATTAATTGTTCACATGGGTCCGCAATTTAAAAGACAACAAAATCCTTGGACTTGGTTCAGTTTCCCAAAAATAGCCTCAAAGCATGTCCGTAATACAAAATATTCCAGGCCTTTAATTTAAAAAAATTATTTATATTTTCCACAAAGACCTTAGATAGAGGTCTATATTTTCTTTAAAATGACTTCTAGAAATGGGTTTGGGTTTCAGAGCTTCAACTGCACATCCCCATCAAAAGTGCTCTCAGTACCACCAACCCAAGGGAAAATAGTACTTTAAATTTTGTAACATATATCTGTATAATATTTGTAGACTCCTATGTACTGTACCAAAGAATGTGTACTGTAGATCACATGCATATAACATTATGTTTCTTTAGTTGTGGCTTAAACAGTTAAAGGGGCATTTCGTGATCCACAACCTCGTCCCTCCCGACTTACCTAAAAAAAAGTTGAGATTTTTGTATCATCTGAACCGTTAGATTTAGTAATCCATGTGTATACCTAATGTGAGGGCACATGTGGTCCAGTGGATCAGTGCTCGGCCCGCACGCCAAAGGTTGTGGGTTCGAGCCCCGCTGGGGCCAATGTGTTTCGCCCTTGAGTAAGGCGCTTTACCTCTATTACTCCTCTCTACCCAGGTGTATAAATGGGTACCGGCATTATTCAATGCTGGGAAGGTAACAGACTCACTGTAGATGAGGTGTGGCGATCCCACTGCAGCAACATTATATGGTGGAGTCTGGCCCAATCGCTTTATAAGAGAGATGGGCACTCCGTTCCTGTGTACACAGGTCCGTCCCCCTTTTACCTAATCTTACGTGCAAATTCGGTCGTATTTGTGAGAAATTAGCAATTTCGTATTTTCTGTCCATAAACCGACAGAAATTACAGTACAGTGGCCTATGGGGCCGTGGGAAAAATGCAATTGCTCATAACACAAAACCGCAAGATCGGGATCAACTCAAATTTTGTGAATACGCTTTTCTCAAGGATATCTAGTGAACAATAAATAAAAAAGAAGTTGCTGAAATCACAAAATGCACCTTTAATGACCACAAATTCAGACAAAAGGAGTGTCATCTTTGAGTAAGTTCACACAAAACAGTTAAAATAGGACCAGGTTCAATCTGGACATATTATTGAATTTGTGTTATACACACAGCTGTTTGATCCCATGCAAATTGTCTCTTTTAATTTTAGAACAATTTTAAGCAGTGGTGACACAATTTTAACAATTGATATAAGTAGGGACATGCAAGAGCTATCCTGTAAAAATCAGAAAAATCTATTGTGGGAATCTTGTCATATAGGCCTACAAAGATTAGTATTTTATAGCGCCTTTTATATTCTCATTCTCCAGAGAGAACTGTCTAAAACTAGATTTTTAGAAAAATCATATTTGATTTTTAAAAAAATTTGAACAGGATGTAGCTAGTGGAATAAATAATTTTAATCAGTTGTCAAAACTGTCGCCGTTGATATTCTTTGGTTTATTCTGCTGTCAAAATAAATGACTTTCAAACAGCCGTGTACAAAGCTGTTATACTTGCTGTGAATAAAAAGCCACTCAAATAGGGGAGACATCAGAGGGTGTTTTGAGTCAATCCCACAATGCACCAGTTTTGGGAAATTTCACCTCAATAGGGTCATGTGATCACATAAAAATCTTATTCTTAACACATAAAAACCCTGGCTTTAACACTCATTTTAGCCCACAAAGCGTTAGTACTTAGGGATTTTTTTTGCATGATTATGAAATGTTTTGTGGTTCTTAAACTTTTGGAACACTGTTTATCCCTAAGTACTGACATGTGTTTAGTACAGTACGGTATAGGCACATTGATATGCATCATGGGATTGATTCAAAACACCCTCTGGGGGCCATCAAGATGGTTACACTAATATAACAGTGACCTGCATTCAGCCCAGATTCAATGTGGATTCAAGCCTTCATTTCCCCAGGTTTGAACATTTTTATATGCATCATTTTTATCCCCTGGCTTGAAAAGCAGAAGGGCGATTTTGAGACAGCGCACGTCTGTATGTATGTTCCAGTTTGGTTAGGTTTTGGTTAGGTTTCGTTTTTCATATCTTGTTCGAAAAGTTTAAGTCTGATTTAAACCAGACTTGGGGTTAAGGTGCAATAGGGATTCATTCATATGTGGATGATGTCAAAAGTCATGGACCAAGGTCAAAGGTCATCTGAGGTCATGTTCCAGACTGCCATCTTGCCAGGGGGATGATGCAAGTTTACTTGCTGTTTTTTTTTAAAATCCAGATTTGCGCAGGTTTTATCCATAACTGTTTGACTATGCAATTTTTTTAATGACAATTATAAGCAGTGGTGACACAATTTTGACAGCTATATAAATTGAGACATGCAAGCAGGGCAGGAAAAAATGCATATTTCCCGGGAATATAGTCACATTTCCCTAGATTTCCCACCATTTCTTATGTATTTCTTTGTCTGAAATGTCAAAATTTCCCTTCATATGTTCATATTTCCTGATAAGGAGCTTCCTAGATTCTCCACTTTTCCCACAATGCGTGCAAGATGTATCACCCCTGCAGTAATGATCAGAATAATTGAGGGTGTAGCTGTTTAGTAACCTGGGTTGACTGGCGACCCCGATGAATTCAGCCATCAACACCGTGTATATTACGGAATAAAGCGCAGTATACTTTTGAATTCATCGGAGTTGCCAGGCTAAAGCTATGTCACTCTTGCTATTACCTGTGTTATTCTGTTAGCTGTTAGTGTCTTAAACAACTACTAACCAAAGCAAACACAAAGAGTATATTATTTTTTGTAACCATTCCTTAAGGCACTATCAGTGATTCCACAAAAATATGAACACATTTTGTAGAAACACCTTAAAAGTGAAAAAAAAAGCTGATGTACTTTTTCATATGAAACTTGCTAAGAAGGGAGAAAATAAAAATATTATACAAAATGAGAATCCCCATTCAATTTCATGTAGGTGAGATTGTCCATATGAACAATTTAAGCCAATTTTGACTAAATGTCAAATTTGACCTTTAGTAAGACACTTTCAGTTTTGATCACTTGTTGGATGTTTTAGACCACCTATACACAATTTAGACCAAATTGATTTTGTCTCTTAAAGTTCCCAGGAAATGCAAATAGAATTGATGTGGTTTGTGTCAAGTCTACAAGGAGGGACGAAAAAGCATTCAATATTTGGGTTGGTGATGACATCATTAGTGAAACTATTGATTTTTCAGAGAGTAATAGAAAATTCCAGGTGACTGGTGTGAATCTATTCATGGCACTGACTGAAAATCAATAGTTTCACTAATGATGTCACTGGCAGTGTATTCTTTTTGTGGCCCTGTTTATTGGAATGGAATGCCCCGTAAAGGTTTGGACTAGGTTCATCATCTCATTTCCTGAGACCTTTAAGTAGGGCCTTAGGAACTGAAATTTGGAGAAATTTGCAGGCTTTGGAACTGAAATTTGGCTAAAATTAAGCTGAGGCTAAAATTTTCTCAAAAGGAACCCCTAAGAACTGAATTGATTCAACTGGGACCTTTAACCAATAACAGCACATTTTTTTGAAGAGAGCCATCAATTTTTCGGATATTTTGAGATTTTTGCACAGTTGCATTGGTTATTGACCAGTAAACAATACCTGTGAATGGTAGAGCTCAAAACTTTCTGTGTCGCGAAAGAAGGAATTTCGTAATTAGAATAATTAATATCGGCATTCTCTGATAATAACGGCTGCTGGAAATGTCCTTCCAATATGAAATAGCCGGGAAATTGCACCATGTACATGTCTACGCTCATCCATTAGTTGCTTTGTCAGTTTAGGCAAGTCAAGTTAGAGGTCATTTTCGTGAGGTGGCACTAGTTCATCATGGACGGACATAAATTTGGCATGACGTTTCCAGCTCCGCCAGTAAAATTGTAATCAGGGATGCCGATTCTAATTACAAATTCGCTTCTTGTATGACGGAATAGGCATTTTTAGCATTACCACTCGCAGGTATAAATTACTGACAAATTACCCAAATTACAAACACAAACTGCAAAAATCTCAATTTGAAAATTGGGGGCACTCTTCAAAAAGTGCTCTGTTTATATCAACTGATTGAGAGGCACAAGATGGGGATTTTGTCTCTGACGATGGGAGAGTTTGGTCTTAATCCTCACCATCTATGGAGGCTGCACACCTAATCCATCGTGTGAGGATGCAATGAGTTGTATTAAGCAAGGAAATAAACAAAAATCAAGCATTTTTATCTATCTGTAGTTTTCCCATTTTTGCTTCACTGATGGTACCTTTAAGGCATGGGAAGATTTCTGGAAAGTATGATCATACCAATTTTTTCCCGATTTTTCTAGTGAAGGAAAGAGTATAAGGTAGCCTCAAGATGTCATAAATTCAGAAATTCATCTTTACCATATGAACAGGTTTTATTAAAATCACCTGTAGGAGGACACCAGTTTTAAGATTTTTAAAGGAGAACCATATAAGAATAAATTATACAATATACGCGTATAAATAATTATTGAAAACATATCGAGTGGTTCATGGAAAAACGGAATTATACTAAACCATAAAAATGAATTAAAAAACTTTTGTCTGACCATGCGCTATTGAAATTCGCGCTAGTGTATGGTGGGATATGGATACATGTTAGGGGATCGACGGCACAAGTAGCGTCATACAATTCACATGTGACGCTTTCATAATGTGCATTTCCTATGGTTTGGTGTGACACCAACGTGCCGACGGTATATCATAACACAGTTATTACAATAGCGGCGATTTAGTATAGCGCACATGGTCAGATAGGTGGATTTAATTCATGGTTATGGTGAATATAATCAGTTTTCAGATGAAACAACTTTGATTATGTGTCAATAATTATGTTATGATAGAGTATATTGTTATTAAACATTATTCGTGGTACGGGTTTTTCTCCTTCATATTTTTTATTTTTTTATTCATATTGTAAACTCTGAGGAGTGCAATAGTCAGGCCACTTTGACACTGACACTTTGCAGGTGGGCTTTTGAGGCACAAAGGTTTTAAATTAGGGTGTTTTAAAACTTGATTCATGAGACAGTTGGTTTATAACCATATGTTCATTTCTTTGTAAATGAACGCAACATTAATTAATAATTCAGTAGTGACCTTCTCTCTGACCTGCTGTAATAGTCAAAAGTTGGTGGAAACTTCAGTATAGTTTAATCTTACAATTAATTACTAATGGACAACAAGATAAAAAAAAAGGTATAAAAAAAGTTATATGATTAGGTTAAAAAAAATTTGGAACCTTTACAGCGGTCTCCAAAATTGTATGTGCCAAGAGCTTTCAATATTTGCATTGTCGCACCCCATTTTTAATGGTTTGATGTTTTTTTCTGTCATCAAGAAAAAGGGTTAATTTGGGTTTGCAAAAAATTGAAAACCCGAAAATGCAAATTTAAAATCTTATTAAGAAATTAGCATTATGTTGAGTGAAATCAGTATCTTAATTATATTATATTTATAAAAAAGTATAATCTTTATAAAAGCAACTGTATTGATATTGTATAGTGTATAAATTTATGTTGTATATGAAATGCATTTGGATTAACAGGGTGTCACAAAAGGCATGCTACCCTTTTCAGCCTTCATATCTTAAGGTATAAGTAAAACTAACAGGGCAACATGAGAAAAATTCTCGACAGGAAACAAACTTGGAGAATTATTTTGATACTAAGCTTCACATTTTCTTTTCATACAGCAGTGGCCGCCCAGACTTCATTTTTTTTGGGGGGGGGGGGGAAAGTAAATTTGGGGCCGGAAAAAAATTCTGTGGGAAAATCGATATTTGCCCAAATTTGTTGATTTTTGGGCCTCTTTTTCCCAACAATCTCTCTTCATTTTCTTCTGGGCCGGGGAGGGGGATTAGTGGGGAAATGCCCCCCCCCAACGGCGCCACCACATTACATAAAGCATTACGCACTTGCAAGTGCTTCATCCGATAACAAAATATATTTTTCTGAGTTTGAGGAAAGGCGTCCCGTCACCAACACATGTAATTCCAAAATATTGTTTGAATCGGATATGCCATTTTGATTTGATGGTTCATTGCATATATGACAACACCAATAGAGTATACTGTACAAATTCAGGTTAACAATAAACAACCGATCACTATGAGTTAGTAAAATCTCAAATTCCTGGGCACAGTTCAGTTAGGCTTTCATTCACCAAGTATTTAGATATACACCCCTGCTTGTTGTCGCTACACAACACGATTACCCCAGATCACACACAAAGCAGTTCATGTCAATGCAGGTATAGATAAGTACAACCAATGAACTGTGTCCTTGGGGAAGGCATTGCAAACTCATGGTGGTATTGTAGATTGTAGTACCCGGTATCTTAATGGAAAGAATTCAGCCAAAATATTTGTAGATGAAATGAGAAAAAGAAAATACACTTCTATCTGATAATACCAAATCTCAGATTTGATGGAGTAAGTGGATGGAGTCAAGGCTAAGGATTGGGTAGCACCTCTTTAAGATCACTCGTAATAATAAATGGGCGGATCCAGGATTTGAAAATGGTCACATTACCGGGGGGCTGTTGAAAGGCTGACAATGGTGGCCCACAAAAATAAGCTCAAAATGGGCTGATTTTGCAAGAATTTGTCAGAAATTAACGGGGGAGGCGCCGCGCTCCACCCTCCGGCCCCCTCACTGGAATCCGCGCCTGATACACAAATCTTTAATATGTAATGAAGGACTTTGAGTGGGCCCGCAAGTGTTAGAGGTACCTGTAGGAGTGTGTCAGTGTTGCTCTAAAATCAGCAAGATGAACAAAAAAAAAATATGCCCTGTTTGGTGTTAAAATAATGTGGTAATAAGTTATTTTAAGACATGTATTGCCATAATCTGTAATTAATTCTTGTCAAGAGATATGCAGGTTAAAATGGTAGCACAACTTTTTGGATGCCCTGAATAAAGTTTGTGTACACAAAATGATCTGTGTTGTAAATTCTGAAGATTAAATTATAAATTTATATCAGTCCAACAAAACGTATTTGCAACACATTTGAAGATACGGTAGGTTCAGAGTTGAACACATGTAAGTAAATGATAGAAACTAGTTTAAGTTCTTGTTGTGACAGAAGTATGCATGCATAAGATGTTAATAAGAATGGATAATCATTTTTATTGTTTGCTTCACTACATAAAATGAATCTCCAGGGCCGGAAGTAATCCATATTTTCGTGAATGTAGTGATTTCATAAAGATTAGATGCTCAAAGACTCCCTCTTATTGGGTTACAGAAATAATAAAAATTAAACAAAAGGTTGTTTGTATATATCAAATCTTCAATAGAAAACATAGGCGAATTTGGGATTATGCTCCATATGAATTAAAACATTTTGTCTGACCATGCGCTATTTGAAATTCGCGCTAGTGTATGTGGGATATGTATACGTGTTATGGGATACGGACGGCACAGTAGCGTCATACACCTTCACATGTGACGCTTTCATAATGTGCATTTCCTATGGTGTATATGACACAAACGTGCCGACGGTATCTCATAACACGTTATACAATAGCGCGAATTTTATATAGCGCATGGTCAGACTAGGTGGATTTAATTCATTGTTATGGTTAATATAATTCCGTTTTCAGATGAAACCACTTGATATGTAGTCAATAATTATTTTATAGAGTATATTGTATAACATTATTCGTTGTACGGGTTCTCCTTCAATATTTTTTATCATATTGTAACTTATGAGGAGGTGCAATAGATCATGCCACTTTGACACTGACACCTTTGCCATGTGGCTTTTGAGGCAAAGGTTAAATTAGGGTTAAACTTGATTCATGATACAATTGGTTATACCATCATGTTCATTTCTTGTAAATGACTGAACATTAAAATGTCAGTAGTGACCCTTCTCTCTGACCTGCTGTAATAGTCAAAAGTTGGTGGAAACTGTTTAGTATTAATTTAATCTACAATTTAATTTACTCATGGACAAAAAAGATAAAAAAAGGTAAACAAGTTATATGATTAGGTAAAAAACTTTTGACCCTATTACAGCAGGTCTCCAAAAATTGTGTGCAGAGCTTTTAATATTTGCATTTTCGCACATTTTTAATGGTTTGATGTTTTTTTCTGTCATCAGAAAAAAGTAATTTGGTTGCAAAAAAGTGACCCGAAAATGCAATAAACAAACTCTTTTTAAAATCTTATTCAATGAAATTAGCATTTATGTTGAAGTGAAATCAAATGTATATTAACATTATATATATTTATAAAAAGTCTAATCTTTATAAAAGCACATGTACTTGAATATGTATAAATTTTATGTGTATATGGAAAATGCATTTGGGTTTAACAGGGTGTCACAAAAGGCATGCTACCCTTTTCAGCCTTCATATCTTAAGGTATAAGTAAAACTAACAGGGCAACATGAGAAAAATTCTCGACAGGAAACAAACTTGGAGAATTATTTTGATACTAAGCTTCACATTTTCTTTTCATACAGCAGTGGCCGCCCAGACTTCATTTTTTTTGGGGGGGGGGGGGAAAGTAAATTTGGGGCCGGAAAAAAATTCTGTGGGAAAATCGATATTTGCCCAAATTTGTTGATTTTTGGGCCTCTTTTTCCCAACAATCTCTCTTCATTTTCTTCTGGGCCGGGGAGGGGGATTAGTGGGGAAATGCCCCCCCCCAACGGCGCCACCACATTACATAAAGCATTACGCACTTGCAAGTGCTTCATCCGATAACAAAATATATTTTTCTGAGTTTGAGGAAAGGCGTCCCGTCACCAACACATGTAATTCCAAAATATTGTTTGAATCGGATATGCCATTTTGATTTGATGGTTCATTGCATATATGACAACACCAATAGAGTATACTGTACAAATTCAGGTTAACAATAAACAACCGATCACTATGAGTTAGTAAAATCTCAAATTCCTGGGCACAGTTCAGTTAGGCTTTCATTCACCAAGTATTTAGATATACACCCCTGCTTGTTGTCGCTACACAACACGATTACCCCAGATCACACACAAAGCAGTTCATGTCAATGCAGGTATAGATAAGTACAACCAATGAACTGTGTCCTTGGGGAAGGCATTGCAAACTCATGGTGGTATTGTAGATTGTAGTACCCGGTATCTTAATGGAAAGAATTCAGCCAAAATATTTTGTAGATGAAATGAGAAAAAGAAAATACACTTCTATCTGATAATACCAAATCTCAGATTTGATGGAGTAAGTGGATGGAGTCAAGGCTAAGGATTGGGTAGCACCTCTTTAAGATCACTCGTAATAATAAATGGGCGGATCCAGGATTTGAAAATGGTCACATTACCGGGGGGCTGTTGAAAGGCTGACAATGGTGGCCCACAAAAATAAGCTCAAAATGGGCTGATTTGCAAGAATTTGTCAGAAATTAACGGGGGAGGCGCCGCGCTCCACCCTCCGGCCCCCTCACTGGAATCCGCGCCTGATACACAAATCTTTAATATGTAATGAAGGACTTTGAGTGGGCCCGCAAGTGTTAGAGGTACCTGTAGGAGTGTGTCAGTGTTGCTCTAAAATCAGCAAGATGAACAAAAAAAAAATATGCCCTGTTTGGTGTTAAAATAATGTGGTAATAAGTTATTTTAAGACATGTATTGCCATAATCTGTAATTTATTCTTGTCAAGAGATATGCAGGTTAAAATGGTAGCACAACTTTTTGGATGCCCTGAATAAAGTTTGTGTACACAAAATGATCTGTGTGTAAAATTTTGAAGTATTAAATTAATAAATTTATATCAGTCCAACAAAACGTATTTGCAACACATTTGTAAGATATCGGTTAGTTCAGCGTTTGAACACATGTAAGTAAATGATAGAAACTGTTTAAGTTTCTTGTTCGTGACAGAAGTATGCATGCATAAGATGTTAATAAGAATGGCTATTAATCATTTTTATTGTTTGCTTTCACTACATTAAATGAATATTCCAGGCCGGAAGTAATCCATATTTTCTGTGATATGTAGTGATTTCATAAAGATTAGATGCTCAAAAGACTCCCTACCTTTATTTGGTTACAGAAATAACTAAAAATTAAAACAAAAGGTGATTTGTATATATCAAATATTTCAATAGAAAACATAGGCTGAATTTTGTATATGCTCCTATATGAAATTTCACAATTTTGTACCAAAGAAACAGTTCTCAACTTAATCCTTACAGATGGAAATATATTTGACACCAGTGCCAAAATCAGAATTTTCAGATTTTTTCGGGACACCTGTTATTTGAAATCCCTCGTTGCACCTTTAAAGGTGCTATAAGAGATTACAGCTTTCCATTAAATATAATCCATTTCTGAAAGGATGAAGCTGAAAAATATCTTTTTGGTACAAAAAAAATGAAATTTCTCATTTTATATTGGACCAAATATGAAATTCGGCCTGTTTTATATTGAAATATAAGCAAATCATGATCACCTTTTGTTTTACTCTTAAAACATTTCTGTTGTGAAATACAAGGCAAGAAATCTATTGAATATCTAATCTATATGAAGTCACTACATGTACATAATGACTTGGTATATGGATGTCTCAAACCTCTCATCGCACAGTTAACAAGACAACCATAATGACAGCATGATTGATGGTAAAGACAAGTCATGAAAAAGACCGCAGTGTTGGGCTACTGAGCCCACAAGTTCCACAATTTCATTTGCCCTAAGGTTTTATATCAACTTCAGATTACATACCACATACAGTGATTATGATAGCTTTAGTTTAAATGTTAATAACAATTATTGCTGTCTCTGGTTTGAACAGGAGTTTCCATAACCTGACCCATCTGACACACTTTTTTCTGACACACTTTTTTCTGACAAACTTTTTTTCTGACACACATGAATCTGGAAACCTTAAAGGCACTAACAGTGATTTGCTAACATACCCTGCAAATTATAAGACCAGAAGCAACGTAATAAGGACAAAATCGGATATATTAGTCATTACTGTGCGTTCGGACACTTACTACAACACGTAAGTGAATGGAGATTCATATCGTTGAACACTGCCGTTTTCTTCCTTTTCTGGCAATTCTTCAGTTGGAAAAAGTAATATGAGGATTCTACAGACTTATCCTACACTTTTGTAAGATATTTCTGCAAATTTCAAATATTTTGACTCTTTCGGGTGAATCACTGATAGTGTCTTTAATAGAATAAACTTCTGCTTTATTCCGTTAAGGTTTCCGAATTCATAAGTGTGTCAGAAAAAGGCGTGTCAAATGGGTCAGGTTACGGAACTCCCAGTTTGAACACTCCTATACATTTATGACCAAGTTCCTTGTAAGTCTTGATAATTACCCTAACCCTACCCACAAACCAGATTTTTTGGGAAACTTGTGGGGCCGTATGGCAAAAAGAATTGTAGAATATGACTTAAAAATGACTTTTCAGATTTTTGTGAGATTTTTTGTTATGTTCGTTCGAATCAAATCAGGACAGCACGCCGCTCGACAGCAATATTTTGTATTATTGTTTACAGACCCCAAAAGTTTGCAATGATTTATATTTCACTTGAGAAGATTAATCATAATTAGTCACATAAAATATTGTCAATTAATCTAAATCATGTAATATCCAAATATACCGGTTGTGTGCAACTGGTGTGGTGGTAAAGCAAATAGATGAAACAAAGATCTCAGAAAGCGGGGAACTTCTGGAATGTACCTGAACCTGAGTGATGTCATTAGAATGTGCTCCCCTGAACTTCTCTGAATCATCGTGGCCGCACTGCTGCATAATTACAGTCAGTTAGTAGCTGCTATGAGATCCCAAATCTATACTACTGTTGGATGGTAGAGGCCATTTCCAGACTTATGTGTAATGGACTATATTAGCACATTACTCATATAGAGAGGACCAGATCCGTCTAGTATTGTTTGAGAGCTAGAGGATATATAAAGCCCGGTGAGAGAAGATGAGTCAGAGTACTACACCATCTTACTCCAAGTTATAAGAGAGTTTGCCTAAATCTGCTCCAAGTTATTACAAGTTTCCAAGTTGACATGACAGTAATCACAGCTAGTAACTAACTCCCTATAGTTGACATTGTCATAGTAGTCTCCAGTTCCAGCAGTTTCGTCCGATTTGTGCCGGGTTCGGTTTTTTTTTTTTGTATTCCATGCCTCTGAGTTTCCAAGGAATAAACAAGCCTACAGCCTTTTGGGACTTATCTTTAGTCGACCTCCAAGCTGCGGGAGTCATTAGGATCTGGTTTTCTCAGTACGGAGCAAGTCTCGTGGACACTCCCACTATTGGCAATTGGAGTTTTGCGCTGAATATTCGCCCGGACTCTTTGCAAGTTCGCCATCGTAATTGTAATCTCGCTGCCGCCCGCGTCGCGGCATTCCACCATGTAGTAAGTTTTAGTAGTTCATAATTAACAACTTTAGTATATGTAAATCTTTGATTTTGATACCTCTATCGATGTTTGAATGATATTGAGTACCACACAATTCCAATAATACTTTGTTTAAAAAATTTGTAATCACTTCACAGTGCAGTGTATTTCTAGTTATTCAGGAGTTTCAATCCGTAGTTTAGAGGTAGTTTTGGCCTTGGTCAGTGACCTTAACAACATTTGGGGCTCGATTCCGGGAAATACACTTAAAAATACTGTGTTTAAAATTGAACAAATTTTGATGTGTGTTTAACTTAACTTTGTTACTTTTATATAAAAAAAGAAATTGATTTGTGACAGAAAGTGATTCATAACATGGCGTTTAACGCAGAGGAGTTTATTAAGATGTTTACTTGGGAGAAGTTTTGATGTGCTCAAAAGCAGATGTTAATGGATTTGGTCAAGTATTATGGGTTGGAAGTTAAGCATTATATTAGAAAGCAGTTAATTAAAAACCATTGATAACACATCTTGTTTAGGAAGAAGAATTTGTTAGATGAGGGATGTTTGGAGACCTATAGTTTGAATTCAGGATGTGTCAGATAGTGCTTTTAAAATGAAACAGTTGGAAATGGCAAATGCAATAGAAAAGGACAAATTGGCCTTAAAACAGCAAAAGTTAGCACGGAAGAAAAAGACAGACAAGATAGGTTAGCAATGGAAGGAAAAGAAAGGCAGACAGATTGAATTGACTTAGAAAGCACTAACACAACCAGGACAGATTCCACATTACAATTGGAACAGAAAGAAAGAAGATAGTTACAGAATGGAGAATAATGACGTTGCGAAATGAAGCCAAACAAAAATTAAGAACAAGAAAAGTTAGAAAGGGCAGCATCAGGCTCCTCCTCACACTCAGGTTTGATGCCACTAAGAACATCAAATTAGTTCCAATATTTAGGGAAACAGAAGTTGACAGTATTTTTTTGCACTTCGAGAAGATTGCGAAAGTAGAAGTGGCCTAAAGAGCAATGGAGAGGGACCACATTGCTTCAGAATACTGTGTTTATTGGGAAACGCTAGAGAGATCTACTCTCCCTATCAATTGATCAGTGATTATATTAAGCATTAAATCAGTCTATTCTTAAGGCCTATTAATTAGTGCCTGAGGCGTATAGAGGCAAAAATATCGGAGTGCGAAAAACTTGCCGATATCAAACTATGTTCCTATTTTTCTAGAGTTCAAGAACACATGTGGATAGGTGCCACCTCCAGGAATGAAACAAGACTTCAATCACTTAGGCAGTTTGGTTTTAATTGATCCAGTTTCAAACAGTGGCATTCATAGCGATATTAAACTCATTTGGATGAATGCGATATCAAGATTTGAAAATGCAGCAACAATACATTATGGATTACTCCCTCAACACTAAGTTGATGTTCCAGCTATAGTACGGGTGGGCCTAATATTAAAGTCAAGTCAGAATTACAAATAGTTTTAAAATTCAACTAGGCCTTACCAAAGTCATTCCAAAGTCATGGTATACTACTAAAGATGGGAACATGTCAGATCAGGTTCCTCCATCATTGGAAGAAGGGTCCTTCTAGTACCAAACCATAGTCAGGGAATGGTTTTAAGTTAGATGTAACTTGCACATAATGCAAGATTCATGTCAATGTTTGGCACTTTGAAAGTTTGATGGGAAAGCCAGATGCCATGAATCAGAAGTCTCTCCACAGTTGTTCTTTTTCCATTAGACCACAAGTTAGTTCCCAGGCCTATGTAAACAGAAAATGTTGAGTCTGAGAAAGTTTAGGGAAGACTTGAACCATTTGTTTTGCAGGGTTCCAGTGTCCGCTTGATGGTGACAAAGTTGTTCCACAACTATAACGATCATTCGTGATACAGTTTGCCCAGTCAGAGTTTGGAGGGGTCTTGCCCGTAGTGAAGTTAGCTCACAGGTGAGAATGCTTGATCCAAGGTATAGGTATGAATGTTATTAGTGCCCTCTTCACAAAATGATTGAAGTCTGGCATTTGTCTCAGGTTACAGGCATAGTTGAGTAAGTCCGGACTTCCAGTCAAGGTGTTTCAAATTGTTATTAGGGAATGATTTGGCCAGGCGGAAAGTAATCCCCGAAACCAATTGTTTTACCCACAATCCCTACAGAAATAGATAGTGATGATATGATAGTGCAGTTTATTCCAAGCCTGTACAGTTACTAGGAGTATGGCTAGGACAAGCCATCTTGAAGCAAATATTGATAGTAAGGGGGAAGACCGTCCTACTTTAGAGTTAGAGGACACGTTCATGACAAAATTAGATGAACGAGGTCAACTTCCCTCTTCAGGGAGATAGGTTCTCCAAAACAAGAGTCCGGCCCTGAGCACTTGCATAATGGGTTATTAGGAATCCCTTGAGTCCAACAAGTTTGCTCTGAACTGCGAATGATCCTGCACTCAAGAACCTTCGTCAAAAGGGCAAACCCTGCAGAGGGGGTCCCTGAGGATGTTCCTGTGTTTTTTTACAAACACACAAAGGTAAGTGCTGATGCGGAATGGTAGGCCACCTGATGTTCCGGCAAATGATGAGTGGAAAGGTTTTTCATCCGATAGAGTTTGTTCCAAAGGTGTATATATGGAGGTCATCAGCATTGCCCATATAGTCCCATGGCAAGACATTTTCGGAGTCAAGAGACACATGATAGGGATTTGAACCCTTTTTGGTGGCCTACAACTTCGAAAGAGGTTTCTGGCATACTGTATATCTTGTCATACTTGTCAAGTTATTGGCAAACCTAATCAGAAAAATCCGCCCGCTCCTCTGAAACCGATAACCTGCATTCGGAGAGCCATTAGTAGGGTCATATTTACTGTGTAGGACCTCTCCCTAGGAACGAAGTCGTTAATCATACCTATTGTCACTATCCATTTGTGCCCCTCTACGTTTCCTGTAGCCATACCCTTAAGGAATATGAAGGCTAAAACTGTAGTGAAGGCTTTTACCAAGTTTTTCACACATGCTTTGTAGGCCTACCTACGTCATTCCTTCAGCTCAGGGGCAAATTTTAACAATCTGGCCTATTTCACAAGTGATGTATGAGTTATGGATGACAGTAATCTGTCCAGTGCATACCATTCCGAGTCCCAAGGAGCTTTGGAAAGATTCCACCAAACTCTAAAGATATGATTAGGACTACTGTTTGGAATTTGATAAGGACTGGGATGGTAGGAGTTCACTTGTTATTGTTTGATGCAAGGGAGGCGGTTCAGGAAACCCTAGGATTTAGTCCCTTTGAGTTAGTTTTTTGGGCGTACAGTTCGCCGTCCCTTGAAACTCCTAAAGGGAAATGATGTGCCGAATGGATGAAACTGAAACCAACCTTTTGGACTATGTTTTCCAAATCAAGTATGGTCAATAGGGCAAATGAAATTGCCAGGGAGAATTTGAAGCAAGCCCAGGCCAAATAGATGGTTATGACCAAGAGGCAAAGAGTAGGTCCTTTAGGCCCGAGACCAGTGTTAGTCTTGTTTCTAATCCCTGGACATCCACTTCAGGCCAGATACAAATGGTCCTATACAGTAGAGTCACAAGTACATGAAGTTGACTACATAGTCAAACGCGATAGGCGTAAGAGGTAGGCCAATTGTTTCCTGTAAAATATGCGAAGGAGTGATGATGTAGGTAAAAAGATGATGCATCGCAAAACTCAGTTGTGCTCTGTAGTCATACTGAGGAAAGTAAACATGATTGACAATCGGATGAATCTGATAAGTTGTAAAATCATTCAACCATGATGACAATCACATGACGCGTCCAATAAGTTGCAAAATCTTCAGATGTGCTCAATGACTTTGGATACAACTGGCCATCTTTCAGAAATCAACATGTGAAATCCGGCAGTTGGAGCATGGAGTTTGAGGATAGTTTCCTATGTCCCTAGTATAACCCTGCTGCTTATCATAATGTTGATGAGGGTGATTGTGCACCAATAACAGCACCCTTTACAGAGTAACTCCTATGAAGAAGAACATCTCAACAAAGAGATATAGTACATGTGGCAACAATATATTGAATCAAGCAAAGTAATGGAGTTCCCCTGTATTTTGGGTCCAAAACCTGATGGTTCCCTTAGGTTTTGTGACAGACTTCAGAGGGTAAATCATGTTCAAAGACTGATTCATTTTCCAATACCCTCGTATTTATGATTGCATTGACAAAATTGCAATTCAACGTATGCCAGCAGTTTGACCTTTTGAAGGGGAATTGGCAGGTTCCCCTTACTGATCGTGCAAAAGAACTTTCAGCAAATTTGCACAGCCGGATGCTTTTTAGTATCGGTTTAAGCCTTTCGGTATGAAAAACTCACCGGCAACCTTCCAAAGAAGGGAAACTCATATATTTTGCTGACATAGAAGCTGTGAAGCCTATGTTGATGATTTGATGGTGTACAGTCAGTATTTGGGAACAACACATTCGGCAGCTCTCGCTTGTTTCGAAGTTTTCCATCCATGTCACTATTAGGTCATGTATTAGTCAAGCAGGTCCAAGCCTGTCAAGGCTAAAGTTTGAAGCACTTGAGAATTCCCAACAACCTTGTAACCATGAAAGAACTTCCAAGATTCTTAGGTATGGCTGGTTTCGGAAGGTTTGTACGAACTTTTCAGATCTTTTTGGGCCCAGTCCTTTGACAAATTTGCTATCCAAACATGGTCAAATTTGTTTGGTCACAGGAATGTGAAAACAGTTTCCAGAAAATCAAGCCATACTGATTAGTGTGAACCAGTTCTGATTGGTGCCCCAACTTTTCAGAACCATCAAGTTGGCCATAGTTGCCAGTGACATAGGTTGTGGTGGAGTTCTTATGCAGAAGGAGAAGACGATAGACCACCCTATTTCGTATTTCTCTCCAAGAATTTAATTAACAACACCAACGAAATTACTTCCACTATTGCGAAGGAGTTTCTTGCTCTGATTTTGGGCCATTAGAGCATTTTGATGTATATTTGGGAACCACAGTGAACCCAGTGCTTTTTTTTCACAGATCACAAAACCCCCTCACCTTCATCCACCAGATTAAACAAGAATCTATAGGTTTAGTGAGGTGGGAGTTGACCTGCAAAGAGTACAACCTAACATCAGACACGTCAAAGGCCAAAGATAATGTGGAGGGCTGATGCCCTTCTAATAATTTTTAGTTAAGTCAGAAACAAGTAACGCTTTTAAAAAGGCAATGTTACAATTGTGTATTGTAAGGAAATTTGAAAGAAGATTAAGAGCCTTAAATATGGTTACGAAAGTTTTGGCTTTTTTTCAATCAAACTTTCTTTCTGTACGGGAGAGGGTGTTACAGACCCCAAGACTTTCAATGATTTATTTCACTTTGAGTAAGATAAGTCATACTTAGCACATAAATATTGTAAATTACTCTAAATAATGTATACACATTAACCTGGTTTGTTGGCATAACTGGTGTGTGGAAGCAAATTAGAATGAAACAGAAACTCAAAAGAGCTCAAAAAGCGGGGCAACTTCTGGAATGTACCTGACCTTGGACTCATTAGAATGTGCCACTAAACTTCTCTGAATCATAGGTTGGCGCACTGCTGCATAATTACACCGCCGTGAGTACTGCTATGAGATCCAAATCATTTGATTGATCATTTCCAGACTTATGAATTTACATGGGACTCTATTATCACATGACTCATATAGAGAGGAACCCAGATCCTTCTAGTAATTGGTTTTAGAGGATATATAAATCCCTGGGAGAGCAAATGATGGTGAGTATTACAACATCCTACTCCAAGTTATTAAGAGAGATTCTTAACATCTTGCTCCATGTTTATTATGCAACAGAGTTTCCAATTGACAGTGACCGTAATCCACAGTCTAGTTATATCTCCCATTAGTGGACCTGTCATAGTAGTCTCACTCCAGCAGTTTCGTTCGATTTTGTTCGCTCCTACACCCATTTCTCTCCCTCCTCCTGGTCTTCGCTCGCCTTTTTGTATTCCGTGGCCTCTGAGTTATCCAGGAGAAACAGCTACAACCGCACTTTGACTTTATATTTAGTCGAACTCCGAGCATCGGGAGTCAAGTTAGGAGCTGGTTTTCTTCTGTCAGGACAAGTCGTCCGTGAACACGTCCCGCTATTGGACACGTCCCGCTATTGGAAATTGGAGTTTTGCGCTGGTATATTCGCCAGGGCTCTTTGCAAGTTCGGCATCCTAATTGTAATCTCGCTGCAGCAGCCGCCCCGCGTCGCGGCAAACACCAGTAGTAATTAGTAGTTCATAAATAACACCTTTTATTATAGATAAATCTTTGATTATTGATAACCTAATCGATGTTTGAATGAGCTTGATTTAAATCATCACACAATTAAAATAAAATACTACTTTGTTTTACAAATTTGTAATCAAGTTCACAGTGTCTTGTCTAGTTATTCAGGATTTGAATCCGTAGTTTTTGTAGTGTTTTGGCCTTGGTCTGGACGTAACAGTATTCATTGTCACAAAAGCAGACCAATTGCAGAGGTCTTTGGTTAATACATTGTAAAAATTGTTCTGGGTTACTGCAATCTTGGAAAAAATATTGGACACTTTCAAGTTGAAAATTTGGTGTTCTCATCACCCATCCATTTTTGAGTGAAGTAATCATATCAGCAAGTCTTGTCCGTCTCGTCCAACCTTGAATGATGGGGGTTGGAGATTAGGTTGACGGGAAGGGTTGAGGCTTTCAGTGGAGTAAATCTAGCCTGGGTGAGCATGTATCAAATGGTGGTTTAGTGTTCCAACTATAAATTTCTTTCCTCGATTGTGGAATTTGCATATGGGAAGTGCAAAGAGATGTGCTGGGCCAACACATCTTGATGTTGACCACAACAACATAGGTCATGCACAAAAATGCCCAAGTATATACAAAAAGTATTGGAATTAATTTTGTAGATTCCTGAAATCTCATGAACTTACAATGTCTATGTCCATATGTAAAGAAAACCATACCAATCAGAATTTTGGTTATTTGCATGATCCTGAAGTAACATTTTTCAAATCTTGGGGTTTATAAGTAAGTGCAGAATGATGTGGTTGCTATGACTACCAAATTCAGGTCCAGAAGTTTTACAAGCAAATGACAGTTCAGTTCATTAGATTGATTACACGCATTTGGCATAACCTAGGATTCAGCACATGGCACCAGCATGCAGTGTGTCGCCTTGTTGTTAATGAAGTAATGTTGATAATGAAAATGACCATTGATGGTAATGACAATTCTAATGATGACGCTGTAAATGAAGATGGTAATGATGATGGATTTCCTTCAAAATAAATCATTTAAAAACCATTTAAGGAAATGTATAACATCATCTGATCTTTGACCTCACCTGCAATACAAATACACAAATTTTGCCTTGACCACAAATAGTGTTAATTTTCTTTACATGGTAATATATAGCTTATAGGGAAAATTTTCTTCTAAAGGTTTATTCATACTTCCACTGCACTGCACAGTTGTGCAGTAAATTTACTGCAATGTTCCGTCACTTCTGCTGCACCCCTAATCTATTTTCTGCAGGTCAACCCAGGTCACTGCAGGTCACGGGTTGCAGTACATAGCAGTAAACTTGGTTGGTTGAGAAGTAGAGAAACTTGGGGAGAAATAGAGAACCGTCTTGTAGTCTTCCCTGTTAGTAACTGCTCACCAGAGAAGCTAATCTCTACACCACCAAACACTTTCTCCCAAAACAACATTGCTGATATGTGTAACAACTTCCAATGCGATGTCATATGTCTGCAGGAAACCCACAGAGGAATCGAAAACCATGGTCTTAGCCACCAAGAGACCACGTAGACAGTATGGAAGTGCTATATTTTGAAAACAGGCTCCAATGTAGAAGCAATATTAATGTCTGCTGACAACAACATCGAAGTCCTCACTATTGAGCTCAGTTCTGTCATAGTTACATCAGTCTACAACCTCCATCAGTAGACTTCAAGCACCAAATCAGTCTCGGGAATCCCACAAAACCTCACTTCTTCATTGGTGATTTCAACAGCCATAGTACCAATGGGGCTACAATGAAACTAATAAAGACGGACAAGCTGTCGAAGAATGGATAGACATTCAACATCTACATTTCCTTCACGACCCTAAGCTGCCGCCATCATTTTATAGTGCCCATTGGAAGCGAGGTTACAACCCTGATCTAGCTATTGTTAGCAAAAACATCTCAAATCTGTGTAGCAAGATTGTTCTGGATCCTATTCCACTAAATCAACACCGACCAATCGGTATCCAAGTCAACGCTGCAGTAAGACCAATCAAAGTGCCTTTTAAGTGTTGCTTTAACTATAGGAAAGCAGACTGGCAAGGATTCATGACCTGGACCAGAACTTGAAGAGGATTATGTATGTGTTTTTATCTTTGTACTTTATGTAATTGTAATTTATTAATGAATAGGTGGTGCAACGTTATTCAGGTTTTGTGCCTATGTTGCATCTCCTCCATCCTTTACTTGTTTTGCTTTTGTATTTTACATATATATAATATTGTTTTGATGTATTTTTGATGGAAATAAACTTGAATGAATGAATGAATGAAAAACCCCATAACTATGACAAATTTGCCCAACTAGTGAACAAGACTGCCCCGAGAATCATACCCAGAGGCTGTAGGGCAGAATATATACCAGGCCTTTCCAAGGAATGTGTTAAAGAAAATCAAGAGTATACTACCATGTTTGAAGCTGATCTTTCTCAGCTAAATCAATTGCTAAAGGTGAGGAAGTTCAACATCTATACCAACAACCAACCTAGGAGTGCAGGAATCTGTCGTTTTTTCTATGCAGACGATGTTGGAATTAGCGCACAAGATGTAGACTTACCACCTACGTGCAAATCCACCCAAGACACAGGTGCATGTTTCCACCTACGCTACCGTGAAGCCAAAAGTCAGCTCAAAGTAACCTGCTCTGGAACACCCCTGGAGTACTGTGATAATCCTGTCTACCTAGGAGTAAACAGTGGAACGCACTCTCTCTTATAAGGACCAACATCAAGAAGATGAAGAGAAAGTATGTTCACACAAAACATATTGAAACAAACGCACTGCAAACAAGATGGGATGCTTGCCCACAGATCGACGGTGCTTGCCCTGGATACTCAGTGCAGAGCAAGAAGCTTGGTCAGCAATTAAAGGGGCAACGAGAGATTTCACATACCAGGTGACCCTAAAAAATGACAAGTTACTGATTTTTACCCTGATGTAAAGCTTCCATTAAAAAATATCCCCATCTGTAAGATTAACTGAGAAATGTTTCTTTGGTACAAAAATTGTGCGATTTATATTTAGTATAGGAGCAAAACGGAAATGCAGCATATGGTTATATTGAAATCTAGGCCAACAAATCACATTTTCTTCCTTTTTAGGACATTCTGTAGCCAAAATAATGTTTAAGAAGAAGATTGTTTGTTGGGTGTTTATGTATTTGTATTATATGAAATTAGATTAGGACACAATATTTGGCGCCTCAAAATCTCTCGTTGCCACCTTAAATGCCTCCTGCCGGCTTATCACATGTTGTCTTTATCCAACACCAACAGAGAACACCAACAGCTCCACCAGACATCCGTCGTAGTGTAGCGAGCATGCGATAGTGTAGCTGCCAAGTATCTAATGTGAAGCACCGTATGCCCGCACAGAGACCCGCTGCCAACCGCCTTAAATCAAGAGAGACCTTCTTAAGCAAAGTTCAATCTCTTGAATCAGTCTCCTTGGAGTTTAAGAGAGTCGCATTGTGGAAAGAAAGACTTGCTATCCACCAAGTAACATCTATTGGTATTGAACCTGATATGGTGAGCATCTTCCACCTGGAGCTGACTCCTCATGGGCTGAATGGCGATGCCTCAACAGATTGAGAACCAGAACTGGCCGATCTAAGGTTTCCTTGCAGCAGTGGGGCTACCTGGAAGCAGATCAGGACACTACCTGTGGTTGTGGAACAGCACCACATGACATCTCTTGGTGTGCCCACCGCTGGAGCAAGAATGCACAGACAAGACCTTGTGGAATTCAGTGAAGCAGCCAGACATTGTAGCCATCTCTGGCTGGATCATATTTGAGAACCACTGTGTTTGGACACGATAAGATTAAGGTTTGCCGGGGATATCATGTTACGGTGGTTGCATAATTGGCCGATCTAGGGTTTCCTTGCAGAAGTGGAGCTACCTGGAAGCAGATCAGGACACTACCTGTGGTTGTGGAACAGCACCACAGACAATGGAACATCTCTTGGACTGCCCACTGTTGGAGCAACAATGCACAGACAATAAATAACCTTGCGGAATTTAGTGAAGCAGCCAGACGTTGTACCCATCTCTGGCTGGATCATATTTGAGAACCACTGTGTTTGGGCACGATAAGAAGAACTTGCAAAGGATTACCATCATATTGATGTATTGCACCCCACTGCATCGCCAGTTAAAATAGTTTTAACTTTTGTTGCAGTCTGCATTGCGTTGCAGCACACTAGAAATGATTACAGTAACGATTTTGGTAGACTGCATCGCAGTACTGCACTGCAATGCAGTGAAGTATGAACGGGCGTTAAGTAAAGTATTATTTGCCCTCTATTATCCAACAACCTTTGAAATCGCCTTTCAATTGTCTTCGAAAGGGATTACACAAGGTTCTTCATTTGCTGTCTAGGGAAGACTGCATGCTTTGTTAGAATGATCTCTAGAAGCAGCAGATTCTGTCTACAACATGTAAAGTAGAGCATCAATGATGCATAAATCCATGCACAATGCGTGACTTTAAAATGACCTTTAAATTTACAGCACCAAATGTTGACTATGATCCTACCATTCATTCCACATCAGCAGAAAATGCATTTTTAAAATGCAAATTAGGTACTGAATTAGCATGATACTACTAGGATTGCCAACTGATTTATCCACTCCCAACCATCTTTATCTTTATATGCCAATCGGTTGTGGAGAGCACCCTTTCACCAGGTTTTTCATATTTTTTTTGCATTCCGCAAATAGTATAGTGCAGAATACTATAGCATGTGAATGCTAAAGAGTGCGATAGTAATATATCATGAGGTCAAATTTGACTTTTCGATTTCACAAGGTGAAGCTGAGTGAAATGGAACAGTCAAAATTTGACCGAATGATACATTTTTACTATTGCGCGAATATATGCAGTCAATATTTGTTTTATATCATGGTATTACCTGGTTTATTTTCAAATCGTTGTGATCATGAAATAATATGGTATATTAGCATTATATAGTATAGTATGGTATATTAAAGTATAGCATAGTTTGACTTTTCTATTTCACGAGGTGAAACTGAGTGAAATGGAACAGTCAAAATTTGACCGAATGATACATTTTTACTATTGCACGAATATATATGCGGTCAATATTTGTTTTATATCATGGTATTACCTGGTTTATTTTCAAATTGCTGTGATCATGAAATATTATGGTATATTTATAGCATTATATAGTGTTATATGGTATATATTAAAGTATAGCATAGTTTGGCATGGCATAATATACAAATATTGAATGCCCAGGAGTGTGATAGTAAAAAATATATCAGGAGATCAAACTTTGACAGGAACAGGGTGAAATTTGAAATAAGAAATGAAGCATTCAGCATGAAAAACACCGAAATCCCTATAATCTGTGCAAGTCATATTGCAATAAATTAAAGCAAAAGCAAATTCAAGAAGCATTTCATGCATCAGCATGAAAACAGGGTCAAAGGTCACATAAGAGTCAGAGGTTAACATAGGTACACCTCGTAATAGTCTTGCTCCAGTTATTCTTCTGAGGAGGGACGATCTTTGAGAGAAATGTTAGCCTTGGTCTCTCTTTTGAGTATCTTTGCTTATTCGACTTGCCTCACTATTTTGTCGCGAGACTTTCTGGTCTTTGACCTAGTTACTGCCCATCTTGCTGAAAAATTAATTCAATCATCAAAATAATCTGTTGTGTTTGGTCTCAATCTTAGCTCATTCAATTTCCCCGGAACGAGCCCCCATGTTCTGTTACGGTATCAACGCACATAACCAAGGTCAGAATATCCTTCAAACACAATGAGCCTTGTACACAATTGATCAGTTTTTTTATCACCCATTTATTTTTATTTGACATATTGATAAACAAAAGTGAAATGAAGGCAAACAAAGTTTCTCCAGTGAGCCTAGACAAAATTAACGGAATTGCTTCGTAGCCGTAAACCGTTAAGAAATGGTTACCATACAACAATACTTCAAATAGCACAAGACTCAGGGAATGATATTATTCAAGTGAGCGGGCTATTCGAATTCCATATCCAGAGAGTCTTCAGAAACTGTGGTTACATTATTCCATGAATATAAAACGTGCAGTGAATATAAACCATTAGGTCCCACTACCCCGATTGATTTTTATTTGTAATTTTTGTGTTTTATTTGATTCTAGATTTTTTGCTTCTTGGATTTTTTTCTAATGCTCCTGGAATTATCTGAATTGCGGGTGCCAAGTAGGTCCCACACAACCTGCTAGCGTTTGCATGAGAATGCCTCGGGAGCTGTCAGATTTCACCGGAATCAGACATGTTTTCACTGCTCTCTCATCAATGTAAAATCCCTATTGATTTCTGAGCTTGGCCTTGCTGCCAATCTCGGCAGTATGAAATGCTACTACTCATACTGATTACTGGCACTATACACTTAGACTGCTACCACCATTAGTAACTAATACTGTTGTGATATTTAAATGAGAACTTGGAATTCTTTTATCTAATAATTATTGTATTTAGAACCGAGAGGGAGACACTGGTAAGCCTTCAGAGTCACTACCAGGAGAAATCGCTGGAGAACTCGGCAAGAAGCGCATTGATGACTCTAGAGTTCCCATAATCTGAAAGGATTATTGAGAATTCGTGGAGATGTTTTTGATGTCCAGTGTGAAAACGAATGTTTACTCAAAAAGAACACCTAGAAGAAATGGTAATGAAACTGGAACGAAGGAGGTACCGGATCGATTAGCGCTCATAGACGTGGGACAACTCCATAAGAACTAACTAGTACTCAGCCCTGGACCAGTTTTTGGCACCAAGGGGTAGGTGGAAGAGTAGAAAAGTTTCATTGCTACCACATGTTAGTTACTTATGTGGGGATCATCGCCTGGTGGATGTAGAAATCAGAGTGGTGGCAATTATTTTATTTTTTATGGACAAAAAAGGTCAAAATTGACCCAATTAGGTAAATATCATAGAATGGTGATTTATTTCTTCGCGACTTCATATTGTAATGTAATACTAATAAAAATCCCCCCCTATAGAGCTGTAGATTCAAGAAGAATTTAAATGTTGGATTCTGGCTTAATTTCGACCCCAAAAGTACCAAAAGGGGTCAAAATTGGACCCCAAAAGGTAGAAATCATAGAATGTTGATTCCAACTTCATTTAATGTAACAGTATTTAATTTTTTTCCACGAATATAGCTGAGTTCAAGAAGAATTTCATGTTTGGAATCTGGGGTTATTTTGACCCCTGAAAGGGCCCAAAAGGGGTCAAAATTGACCCCAAATGAGGTAAAAATCATAGAAAAGTGATGTATTTATTCCAACTAAAGCTAGGATTGCATTTTCCCCACTCTATAGCAGAAAGATCTCCGAATAATGGATGTTGGAATCTACGGTCAAATTTTTGACCCCCAGAAAGGGTGAAAAGGGGCTTAAAATGGCCCAACTAAGGGCAAACCCTGGAATTGTGATGTATTAATTCCAACTTTATAATTCCAACTAAAATGCAATAGTATTTCATGTCCTCCACTCTCTACACAGGTAAAGTAAAGTAAAATGGTAAGGTAAAAAATCGTAGAATGGTGATGTAGTTAGTCCAACCTCATCTTAAAATTAGTAAGTATTTAATTTTCCCAGCTCTATAGCTGCGCATTTAAGAAGAATTTGAATGATGGAATCTGGGGTCAAAATGGACCCCCAAAAGGGGGTTTGAAATTACCCAAATGAGGTAAAAATCATAGAATGGTGATGTATTTAGTCCACTTTAATTTAACTGCAGTAGTATTTTCATTTTCGCCACTCTATAAGTCAGTGGATTCAAGAAGAATTGAATGTTGGAACCATCGGGGTCAAATTGACACAGAAAGGCAAACAAGGTCAAAATTGACCCAAAGATATTAGTCAGTAAAAGTTAAAAATGGCAAGTAATCATTCCACTTATATGCAATTTTAAGACTTCTTAAAAGTAAACCCTCATTCTATGAAATAATATTGGTAGTAGGTAATAACGAATTTTGACATATGGTTCAAGATACACCCCAATTTAATATATAGTTTAATCTTGATTGAAATCGCCCGACTCATACCCACCTGTTAATTATCGTGCCCGTATCCTTTAACCAGTTTTGATATGAGGGCTAAAACGTGACTTCTGAAGCCTCCTAGAATACTGTGTAAAATAATAAATTCTATCTCAGTTATATCATCTATATCTAAGTTAAATATTTTAGTCCTACAGATAAATTAGACAAATAGTACCTTTCTACAGACACGCAATATTATATTCTGATCATTCCTGTAAATCTGTTGATCCCCGGGGACTAGCTATTTAAGGCAAAGTAACTACATCACCCTCCTATGATTTTAACATATTTGGGTCAAACTTGGTCCCTTTCTCTGGGGTAAAATAACCCATATCCAACTTCAAATTCTTCTTGAATCTTCGCTATATAGTGGGGAAAATTAAATACTACTGTGACATTAATATGAAGTTGGAATCACACATGTCTATGATTTTTTCCTTAGTTGGGTCAATTTTGACCCCTTTTTTGACCTTTCTGGGGTCCAAAAATAACCCAGATTCCATCATCAAATCTTCTTGAATCTACAGCTATACAGTTTTGTGTTGTTTTTTGTTTTGGGGTTTTTTTTAGGTTTGTGTTTTGGTTGGTTTTTTTATGTTGGTGTTGTTTTTTTTTTTAATTGTTTGTTTTGTTTTTTTGCGTTTATTATTGCTCCAATTTTTCAATATGAAGTCGGAATTAATAAATCACCATTCTAATTATTTTTTACCCTAATTTGGTCAATTTGACCTTGTTTTTTGTTGGCCCATAAAAAATAATGCAGCAACCACTCTGATTTCTACATCCACCCAGGTGATGATCCACACCTATGTCCCTAACACCTGGTAACCATTGGCAATTTTCTACTCGACCACCTTCTAACTCGAAATCTAGAGCCCTTTTTCAAAGTGGCTGACGTACTATACTTTACTATTCTGGAGTAAGAAATACTGCCTAAAATAAAGGATTCTAAGGGAAACTTGGCAGTGTGGAACACAGGTTAAAGTTTTTTTTGATAGCTTTTTGCAATACAGGAGAAACTTGGGAATCCATCTTAACGGAAAGTTTCGCAATAGAACATATATCCTCTTAATTGCAACTTATTAGGTTGATATGTATTTTATTTAGTTACATTAATCATTACCAAAAAGTTACAAAACATGTCAAAAAATAGCCTTTTTATATCATCAACTTTTGACCCAATGCTCGACTTGTGAAAACTGGGCGAGGAGATCGGTCCCGAGGGGTTTTTTTTTTTTTTTTTTTTTTTTTTTTGTGACGCGTATGACGATACAGGACTAACCCGCTGGCGGCTTCGATAATATCAGCTGTAACATTCAAGGTGAACCAAAACTGCTGTAATTGTGTTCTTTCCCTACGGGCGGTCCGGTAAGTAGTAATCCTGATTCTCACAACAATTGAACAAAGTTGGCGTTAATTGAAACCAGCGTTTGAAAATTCTCAAGTTTGAATATTACTGAAAGGCATTGTGGGAAAAAGGGAATGCGGCCCGTAGCGATTTGCGTTTTCACTTTTTCCTTCTTTGCGAGCAAGGACCGAGTACCCGACAAAAACGTTTCAATTTTCTACCCCTCGCTAGGTTTTCTATAGTTCAGCAGACCCACTCACTACATTTCAAACAAACATAGTAAACGGAGACCCTCTGATGCAAAAATCTCCACTAGAACCCCTTCGTTTTCCGGAGATATTTTTTGAGATTTAGTTTCATTTGCATACATTCGCTATGACTGACTGATTAAACGTTTAATCTCTCGCGCAGGTAACTAATTTAGATAATATCTTTCGCAGTCTGTGACACCGACTACACACTTTTCCGGGGGACCGCCGTAGGTTTCTTCTGCTTGCTTGAATGGTCTGGAGGGCAAACAAAATCCATTCAAGCTAGCAATATGAATTTGCGTTCCGTGAAAGGACCCTATACATGGAATGGCGAAAGAAACAATAGTAACTACTGTATCTCAGATTGGTATACCCAACAACAATACATTCCAGAGACAACCTGGTTAAGAATTTTAATCTCGGCGGCCTGTTTTTAGGGACATGTGGGGGGTGGGGACATCCCATCCCCATGCGCGCAACTTTCGATTCATAATTCACCTAATTGGCCTTGATTCTGTACGCGTATAATAATTGAATAATATTGTCACTTATAAAGGCGCTACACATAGTAATCTGAGCGCTGTCCATAGTCACACAAAAACACACACAAAAAATACAGTTTCTTAATATATAAATTAAATCAATATAAACCTAAATTATAAACCGTAAAATATTTCATCATTTTCATTATTAAAAAAGAAAAGAAGAGGTTTCCGCATATGACCATTTGCCAACCAACTAACCCACTCTGATACAAAAAAAGTGTAAAAGTGGAAACAGTTGGGTGCATTTTTTTAAAGTAACATCCACCGTGAGGGCTGTTCTACATACAGGGAGCTGCAATGGCAAAACTCGGTTCCCATACATCAATCTTACCTTTCATGGACCAGAAAGACCTTTCGACGATGAGCGAAGACAAATAATTGGGAGCCATACCATTTTCGTATTTATTAGTATGATTTTGAACACGGATGCGCGCGGTCTTTAACTTTTAACCAGTGTAGATTGTTCAGATCTGCGAGTTCTGTAAACGTGCAATATGACTGAAAGGAATACCACACAACAGAGAATTATTACAACTCTAATCTAGTGGACATAAAAATGCATGAACCAAGCGTTCTGTGGTAGGTTTGATCTAAAAACCCCGTATCCGTCCCAATCTTGTAGATTCCAACGACAGCAAGAGCGTGCGATGTTTCCTAATGTATCTTCCATTTGAAGTGTCCTACCAGTGGAACACAATATCCTTAGCAGAGTCGCATGTTTGATTTCTGGGCTGGCCTCACCGATAACAATAGCTGGTAGACTGGAAAGGAGTGCGATGCTTGAAAAAAATGCACAAACAATCCCCGTCTTCGAATCATTAAGCATAAGCCCTTTAGTGATGGCCCACATGAAGGGTTACGTTTCTAGGAACAATACACAATTCAGTATACAGCAATTACAGTGGGGGTCTCACAAAAATAGCTATATATCTAGCGGCCGCAACCCGAGATATACTGTTCACCATGTACCGCCAAATGCCCTGTCCGTTATTAAGTCGGGGAATTCAGATCGATCCTGCTGGATGTCTCCGAGCAATCACATCAATGTAGTTAGAGGGGCAACGACCCCTGTTTGGGCATTGTAACCTCCCAACATGTGATGCCTGAACTATTTGATCAATGCAGATGACATGTGACAGTGCCGGCAAATCTTGGCGTTGGCGTTGGGCAACATAAGATGAAATTAGAGGGATATCTCCCATATGTTGATATGTTATGTGGTCACGTCAGGATATGTTTTGTACTCGCATAATAAGCCTGGTGTAAGTGCCATGCCAAGTTAATCCTGTAGCTATTTCTTCATGGTCCCAGGTCTCAGATCCCTAAAACAGGATACCATCCATCTACACACGCTTTAGAGAACTTCAGCTTGGTTTAATTAGAGATACCAATTGCCATAAGTGATTTTGAGTTTTTATTGCAGGCATTCCAATCTTGTCCTTTGCGTTACAGGAAGTCTTTTCTAAATTGCTGTCGGCAACATAGGACCCTAGCACTTGAAGTCCCTGGACCCGCTTTGAGTTGGGTACCGTTTGCATTAGTGCAGGTAGATTGATGATTATCCTCCTTATTGACTGTCATGTATTACGTCCTTTCTTGGCATTTAGATGTAGGCCGACATTGTCTGCAGCATTCTCAAGTGATGTTAGTTTTTGTGCACCACATATCAGATCAGCATTATTGCTAGATCATCTGCATATCACGGTCTGGGAGATGCTGACTTTGGTGACGTCGAGTAGCTCTTGGGTTTTGATGGTGAGTCCCTTGTCCGTTCACATGTCAAGACTCTGTTAGAAACTCCTTTGTGGACCCATCCATGGGCTGCACAAAGCAAGATGGGGTATCATACATGATATACTTTGACAGTCCTCGTCTTGGACAACGTATGGGTTAAGAATTGCAGCAATTACATTCTGTTGACACTGTCAAAAGCCTTGGAGAATGTCTATAAACACATTAAGAAAGCTTTCTCGTGGAAATTCCCAACTCGAGCCAAGTATCTGAGTGTTGATCTGCCTTGGCGAAAACCATTCTGTTCTAGTCTGAGAATGGTATCTATGTGAGACGTGACATTCCTGTGTTGAGCAGCATGGAGTTGTAAATCTTAGAGGCCAGTGGTGACAGTGTGATTCGTCTGTAGTTTGGGTTTGTTGTAGGTCGCCTTACTTTGGTAATGATGGACGATATTGATAGGTATATTGTATACAAAGAAAGTATATTGAGGTCTATATGCAAGCACGTGCTTATGTAATTATATCCACATCCTTACAAAATCATTAAAATTTTAATGTTTCAACCAAAATCAGAAATTTCATCTGCAGAGGTTAATTAACCTAGACTAAATATTTTTCATGCTATACAATTTTAACCAAAAATATAAAGCTTGGTCAAGATTCTATAACTTAGTAAATTGATCTAACGGTTCAGTGATTTCAATTCCTCCTTTGTCCCACTCTGCTCAAATTAATAATGTATTGTTTCTCATTGCCCTTGTGAATTGGTAGCAGTGACATCGTATTCCTTTGTGAAATTGAAAGTAAATTAACATGCAACAAAAATACAGAAGCTATCGTTGATTCTTAGTGCAAATTACAGCAATATTCAAACTTGTAATGATTTTTAGGTATGTTGATTTGTTTATGGCACCAAAATATATTTTCTTGCGAGACCCACTTTAAGAAATTATTTGGTGAGGCAGTGGAACAAATTACATTTTCTGACTGGACAAATGCAGTGTGAGACCTTAGAAAAAAAAAAAAAAATATTTTTTTTGAATTAATGGGGAGCTTCTTCTTGGGGGATTGAAAATTAACAAGTTTTGTCGAATTAGCAGTTGGATTCTTACAGCGAAAAGAATGAGGGGTAAGTTGTATTAAAACATATCTTCATGCAGCAAAGTGTTGAAGCAACAAAGGTTTGTCAATAAAATGCAATACGCGAACAATACAAAGAACTTGCAAACTTGCAAATATCTGCAACATGGTATTTCACTCGCTCTTAGAATATTACCCATATCTCTGGATACACAACCATATCGGATGCTGTAAACGGTATCAAAAGCCAAGCTAAAGGACATCGCCGGATAAGGAGAGAAGGGAGGCCCTCTATAAGCATAATAGTTATATTTCACCATCAAGTTGGTGTGGTGTTTACACCTACTTAAACATATAAGCAATGTGTTTTTTATCCCCAAAATACATTTGTATCAAAAAAAATGACAAAAGTCTGAGAAAGTTCTAGGGGCATGCTCTCTGGAAAAAGGCAAAGCTTAGAGTATTCATCCATTCCAATGACCATTTATTACTTAAATGGAAGGAAACAGGCAGGTGTTGCATACGCCCTTGGTATGAGGCTTGTAAGTGCGTATATACAGGCCTTTTGTTCCTTTATTAAGCTACAAGAGGCTACACGAGGCAGCCCTTAATAACAATACCAAATACCATTAGCTTTGCTACTGAGATTGGATTATATAAACGGTCTTCACACAAAAGCAGACTCTGAAATACAACCACAATGCAATGACGCGCTATGTAATTCATGAGCAAGCTAGCTAGCGCTATGAGCTAATAAAATCACAATTCCCGATGGCACAGTTCAATAGCTTTTCATTCACCATGTATGAACAAATAACATCACCTTTTATTTTTATATGATTTATGATACCCATG
This sequence comes from Ophioderma brevispina, assembly GCA_023653785.1. NCBI lineage: Eukaryota > Metazoa > Echinodermata > Ophiuroidea > Amphilepidida > Ophiodermatidae > Ophioderma > Ophioderma brevispina. The sequence goes on along the minus strand of JAMKCH010002071.1, from coordinate 23,229 downwards.
ATATGCAAGGTCAGCTGTCTTTAACATGTGCCCATTAAGGACTTCTGAACTGAGCCCTTGGTAATTAGCATACCTTACCACATGTGATGGGCATGGTATGTATGTAATAAGGTGTTGTTGTTTAGGGCAATACCATTTAGTGTTCAGGCCCCCCAGAAACAACAATGCAAAATGAGGTCTTTCCCTCAAGAACCAGAATGCCACTCATATATAGATTCTTAATAATAAACCACATCCTTGCAAGCGGCATCGTGGTCTTGGGGGGAAAAGGGTTCATATTTTGAAATTTCAGTTACCCATTGAAGCCTGTTATTATAATTTTACAATAAACCGTCTTTTAGGAATTTATGTAAAGTGGGCTTTTTTGAAAACTGGCAAAAGTTAAACTTTGGACAGGTCCCGTTCAAATGCGGATGGTTAGCAATGTTTTCCATCTGCTTTGCATGTAAAAACTACAGAGGGCGTCCTCCATTCCTTATCCGGCGATGTCCTTTATACATGATGTAAATTAATGCGTCACTTTTTTATATTTTTTTTCACCCCAAAGAGGTGCTTTTGCATTGCACCATTTTTTTGCGGACACCCTGTATATGCATTGAGTCACATCTCAATATCCATAAAGAATGTACCATGAAGCAGCGTTATGTACATTGTACATATTAATGGGCTAGATCCAAGAGTTCGGGATGCCTTGTCATAAAAATTGGAGATTGTGAGTTATAGCCAAACTTTTAACAACGAGGCTCTGATCCGATGGCTCTGAGCTCTTAAAGAAAAAAAACAACATATCCCTACTACAAAATATAGTATAGTGCTAAGGTCAGAGATCTAATTACTGAAAGACTACTGACGAAAATTGCCCCTCCTTTGGAATAACAAAGTTAGTGGTCTTGTAGTCTAGGGTAAGTTTCCTGCAACTTCTTCACCTTGATTGAAACGTGTCAGTACGAACCCCCTCCCCTCCTCTCTACGACTTCTTCTTCTTCAGTTTCTTTATTCTCAGACGACGTACCCTCAACTCATTGTGTATTTTTCTCATCCAGGTCACACCAAGAAAATTTGTAATTCGCTCCAATCATTAAAAATCAAACCTTTTAAATTCACGCAAACCCATCCCCAAAAAGTTGGAACGGAACTGGGACTATATTCCACGAGAGTAGCAGCTATGTACTAAAATGTTCAACTTCCAGCAGAAATATTCCACGGTATCTCAATCAAGGTTTCCTAGGCGACTCTTGGCAACTTTGTCATAGAATGACTAAAATGTAAATAAGACTTATACCTGACCCATCTTTAGACAATTAAATGTTTAAGACGACAAAGGTCTTTCCTTACTTTGTATATAATTGGTTTCTGATGTCTGCAGGGAGAAGTCAACTTTAAGATACGATGTTTAGACTGTTGAAGTTGGACTACAGAACTCTAACAATGATCAAAACATAAGGAACGACCAATGCTTCAGCAAGTAAGTTTGACAAGGAAGATAACTATTTAACTTTTAGTTACTTTTAAGCCATCGATTTATTTAAAATATAAACCACTCTCGCCCCTAATTTGTCATTAGTCCATGCTTTTCCACACTCTTGTATTGGCGTAAGACCACCTGTAGTGCATGCTCGCTAACACCGTATTTTTCAAGAATGACAATTTTTATGCAGTTTGCTAATAAAGTAGCGATCCCGACTTTTATTTCAAGAAAACAGTCGTAAATGACATCTTCAATACCGTTTTAATGCTTACAACTTTTAAAATTGTAACCATGACGTCAATCAATATGGCAGCCAAAAACGTAAACATCTTCAAAATACTTGACACAAATTTATAAATATTATCGCCTTCAATCGAAAATCAATTGTCAATGACATTACAATGTACATTTGATCTTAACCAATGTACACAATACATTTCAATTTGTTTTCAATGTGCCAAAATCGAAATAAAACCAATATGGTGGCAAAGTGTCCAACATACCATAGGACTTACATTTTTTCACATTCGCACTCAATTTATAATTTGACCATTTGATTTATCGGGATTATCCTGTATCACTTGGTTATTATCATAGGTCATTTCTATTGTTTGCATTGACACAATAATTTATACTTGAAGGTAATTTAGAAGTTTGTGTCAAGTGTTTTTTGAAGATATTCCGTTTTTGGCTGCCATATTGATTGACGTCCTGTTACACTTAAAAGGTATCATACATGCAGGCTATTCCATGTCAACACTCGAGATGTGCACCGCAGAATGTCATGGATTTTTTTCTTTTTGGTGTGATGATAGATATTGATGGAATGAAAATCCCAAAATTTTGAGCTTCATACCGTCCCTTCGTTTTCCACAAAATCATTCGGAGAAATGAGGGGGTCACCATCAAAAAGCTGTGCAATGCGAAAGACAATTTTGAGAGGGCCATAACTTGTAAGGGAACCCTCCCTAACTTTGAATCACTACTGGGTAATTTTATGGTGTAGAATTCAAATCTGGCATCAAACTGTGACATGCCCCTTTACTTTTAAAGTTATTTGGGTGTAAAATGCAATATATTTTCTCTGGGACCAGTTCGGTTGGTCCAGAATCTCGTAGTAACAATATTTTTTTAATGTCCATTTTCTTGTTAATGAGAGTCACACTGCAGTACTTTCGACAGTGTAATAATAAGCATATTAGGTAAGAAGAAGTGAAGTTACATCCTATTGAAAAAATCCTAGATTTGGCATTTTGACATATATTGGATTGGACCCCTGAAAATCAATGTTGACATGCTACATCACCCCTCTACTTCACATATATGTTGAAGATACATCCTCAAAGACCTATTCTTGAAAGAACCATCTTGTGGACTTGATGTCTTCATTCTTTTCAACACATACACTTTTGCTGATACCCATAGAAAGTATATGGTGATTACACTGTGCATGTACATGAACCTCTTGGGTCACGTATACCTTTGTGTTGTAACTTTGAAGTGTGTATTTTGTTGTGAAAAATTACGACCCCAAGCTAGTTCTTTCAAGGAAGGTTGTTTAATTATTCTCAACATATCTGAAGTAGAGGGGTGTTGTCGAATGCCAACATTGGTTTTCAGGGGGGTCAAAATGTGTGAAAAATAACCAATTACATTTTTCAAGGGCTGTACCCACTTATTCTTTTTCTAATGTGTTCATCATTAATTGGTTAAAGTTGTACTATGTAACTCTGACTGACCACAGAATGGACCTTAACATTTCTTACTTGTGGAGTTATGACCCCCCCATACTTGGCCCCGAATGAACCAAAGTGTCATATTTAGGCCTCATTACTCTCAAAGTAAACATGCTATGAACTTCCTGATGCCAGATTTGAATTCTACAGCAATATTACCCTAAGTAGTTGATTTTCAAAGTTGTGGAGGGCTCCATTCAAATCTGTAACCCTCTCAACATAGTCTCACATTGGGCGGCAATTTTGAAGGTGACCCCCCCAAATTTCCAAATTGTCTAGCGGGAAAACGACATTGACTATGACGTCACAATTTCCAGGATTTTATATCTCATCAATGTCTACACCACACTTAAAGCGAAAAAAATCCTGACGTGCTGCGGTGCACATCTCGAATGTTTGACAATGGAATGGGCCAAATACATTTGAATTGTGTCTATCAACATAATCCAAGTACTTCGTGTCATTTTTTGTATCACAGGTATTTGCTGTTTAGGACATTTTTAAAATTATTAGATTTGGCTTCCATTTGAATTTAAGTAGGACTTAATGTTACAAGTGCCCATACACTAGTTCATTGGATCCTATAGTATATCTAGCACTACCAGAGTTGATAATATAGGGTTGAATATTAATTATCCTTTATGGCGACGCCATCTTGGATTTCTCAAATGCCCAAGGATGCCCAGTGGCACGGAAGATTCTTATTCACAAACCCTAAGCTATTCATTTCAGCAAAAAAATGTGTATGATACTCCACTTTACGGTCAGGCAAAAATTGGACCATATCTACCCGACTATAGCGAGATTATCAGTGATTTGAACTGTCAAATCACAGACCTATGTAATTCAACACCACTACCAAATGTCCATTCATTTACCGATTTATAACCTAACAAAAAATGTCAAACTCTCGGCAATGCCATCCGTCGAGATAGAGTATAATAGTCAGAGAGAACGTCCATGTGGACCGTACAGTTGGAGTATAACCATTTTTTTTTTTTTTTGCTGAAAATGACAGATAGGGCTGTGGTCAATAAGAATCTGCCGGGTGCCACCTGGCATCCTTGGGCATTTGAGAAATCAAGATGGCGTCGCCAGAAATGATAATTATCATTCCAACCCTATATTATCAAACTGAGGGTTAATAAGATTATTATAGGAACCAAGAAAAAGTGTATGGCACTTGTAACATTAGTCATACTTCAAATTACAAAATCAAGCCCACATCCACAATTTTAAAATATGTCCTATAACAGCAAATACGTGAGATAAATAATAGACATGACAGTACTTAGATTATGTGTTAGACACAATAAAATGTATTTCTGTACTTTTAAAGTTGCAAACATGATTTGTCATCAATATGGCAGCCAAAAAAGTGCAACATTTTCAACAAAAACTTGACACAAATTATAAGTATTACAGCCTTCAAACGAAATCAATGGTCAATGACATTTTATAAATGGTTATTTTCATTCATTTTTTCTACATTTTAAAAAAAAAACATTTCCAATTTGTTTAAATGCGCCAAACGAAATAAACTAATATGGTGCAAAGTGGGCCAAATACATATGAATTACATGTATTTACATATAGGCACTCAATTTATAGTGGACCACATTTTTATTATCGGGATTACCTGGTCTCACTTGGTATGATCATAGAGTTATCTTGTAATTGTTTCAATTGACACAATAATTTATACTTGAGGAATATCAGAATTTGTGTCAATTATTTTTTGAAGATATTCAGTTTTTGGCCTGCCATATTGAGTGACGCCATGCTTAAACCTAAAAGTATCAGAAATATATTATTGTGTCTAACAACAGAATCTAAGTATTCATTTTATTTATCGCAGGGATTTGCTGTTATAGGGCATTTTTTAAAATTTTAGATTTGTTTCCATTTTGAATTTGAAGGATGACATTCAATGTTACAAAGTGCCATGCACTTGTTCTTTGGGTTCGATAGTATATTTATTAACCGGATCCATAGTTTGATAATATAGGGGTGAATAGATAATTGTCATTATGTTATTACTTAGTATTGGGACACTGACATGGGCCCACACAACATTGTGTCCCAGCAAATTTCATCAATTTCATCAAGTTTTTTAGAATGTGATACGGAATGTTATCACGAACAGCTAAACTTCTGGGATTCTACTCATCTATTTTGTATCTCAACATGGAATGTCAATTTTGAAATTTATAACTGTATTTTGAGAACATTTTGGTGGTTTCTACAGTATCTGTGAACTGCATCCAGAGCATTATTGATTTCACCAGTGCACGTCCGTGCACTTCCGCTTTACTCCCGCATATGCTATTCAGGGACAAGAGCTCCCTAATTAAACAATGGGGCATCCTCAATCAACAGAATATTGGCTCGAATGGAGGACCTTGCACAGCATCATAAACAACTCCATTGCTGGGCTTACTAATAACTGAAATATATGAGACAAATGGAGAACCAAAGAAGGCAAAGGTCTACAACCATTTCAGTTGATCCTGACTACATAGATGAAGTTTTGTATCAGTAGGAGCCTCATATGGTCCTATAGACAAAGGCAAACGCGGACTTATCTTCAAGTCCCCAGATCCCATAGCAAATATCACAATCGACACTCACATCACTATTTGTACAGGGCACTCAAGTACAAAGCTTGGGTTGAAAACTAGGCTTCCAGGAAATAAATGACAGAATAGATTTCTATCATCAGTTGTGCAGCAGTCTACCCCTGCAATGTGACTCATCTATGCATGACACGGACAGTTGAACTGAACTGTGTACTTCATCACCAATTTCATCCACCCCAAAGCCTACAGAGACACTACATTAATTTAGTTGGAACACAAAACTACCTCGCTCTGCCTGTACCTACTCTATGTGATACCGGGTGTCAGACTAACACAACACTTCTTTCAACGTTCTACCCAATCATGGGACTGCAAATGACATTCACTTTAGGGAGGCCAACAGCATCTACTCTAGATCTGCATCAACTGTTGAAACTTTTTCCCCCCACAATCCTAACCAGTGTTGTATAGAGCCCCACATCTGATCCAGGACACAGCCCTGTATCAGCTGTTGAAACTTTGTGCTACCACACTTCTACCAGCAACAACTCAGGTGCTTATTAGAGGAGTTACCTACAGATTCTGATATCCAAAACCCTGTTACGGATCATCACACAGTCAGGCCAAATCCAAAACCACGGACCAAAGTCAGACCCATCCCCAAGCTAAAGGGCAAAGTAAAAAACTTCCCTACTTCTGATGCCCCCAAGCCAGTCAAAAGACTTCTAAATCGAAAGTACTAGTTTTAGGAGATTCGATTCCTAAACACCTTGTGGGTCGACGCCTATTAACAGGGACAAGGGTTGAATAGGTGTTATCCCAGAACAAAAGCTTGAACTCTGGAGAAAGTAGACCCAGCTGTTATAAAAGAAGAACTAAACCCACCGCAGTTCTATACATCAGGAACTAACAACATTGATCATACGCTGACCAGTGAGTGTTTAACTCTATACTTGAGACCCTTGTAACTGTGATTACAAGCACTGAACCTGGCAACCCAGATCGTTATTCACTCACTGACCCCACAGAACAACCCTGACTAATGCATGGGAGTTCATGAGTATAATACCCGAATGAAGGACATGTGTGACCATAGCAAGTTGACATTAATTAGGTAATGATAGTATTAAAGATTTCCAACTCGCACTGATGGCCTTCATCTAAACAGAACTGGAACATCCATTCTCGCAAGGGAACTTCTGCAGCAATTCATCAGATTTAACATTTGGTTTCATTTCAAAGGAAGAAGAACCCGGACAGTGTGTGTGAAAATAGACATTCAGACTCTGTCAATGTGTACACTACAAATTTAGGTCCTCCTACAAAAAATGTGTTCTGATATTGACTGTTGATATTGCTTTGAATTAATGATTGTAATGTACACACATCTCTTGAATATGCAAAGCAAATTAAATTCTTTTAATTCATGGAGATGAAATGTCAATTTCATAATATGTTAAATAATAACTTGGATGTATAGTATCAATCATAATAGAATGATTCACAAACATGGTTGTAATGTTTTAAAAACTCTTGTTCAAAATTAAAGCTCATTCACCCTTTTCATGAAAGCTTCTAAGATATAAATGTATGGGTATTTGTACTTGTTAAACTTAAACAACAGCATACAGTTTCATGATTCAGTGGTGTTATTTGTCCTTCATGTTAAATTGTGTAAACTATGATACTGCTAACAAGTATGGTGTAATTCCTGTTTCTATAGGACATGCACGATTGAACTTCCTTTCTGTGATGAAACCATTATTGATCTTCACTTTTTTCTTGGGTAAGGGATTATTAATTAAGATCAACACACAGCAATATTCGTAGTTTAAGAAAACCAAAGTTGATATTAAATATCTTTTCTTCACGCAACAACATTGATGTTCTCTGTTTACATGAAACATGGATCACCAGTGTATGATGACAGTGAACTAAAAATTGGATGATTATTATTATGTAGGAATAGATAGAAAATACCCAAAGTTCATGGTGGCTGCTTGTTATATTAAGGAATGTATAATCAGTGAAATAGCGATCTTCTCATTAATGATGTTGAAGCTTTGTGGATTGAAATTAATCTCCCAAAACTAACCAATTATTTTAGGCCTTCTATCGTGTTCTGATGCTACAGCTGACGATGTTGACAAAATTGATTGTATGTTTCAAAATTGGGGCTTCTATTTATGATGATATGATGATGTAGGTGACTTTAATCTTGACGCATAACCCCCCAGCCGCTCGCAAGTGGCTGTAAGCCTGCTACGACTAACAAGGGGATTCTGCTGCTCATTCAGTCCACGTTAAGGGTAGTTAGGCCGACGGAATATGTTTCAGGTTGGTAGACTTAGGACATCTTTTTCACCTTCATGCGGGGACAATTGAATAGAAGTATTAAAGAACAATATACAGATGTTGAATCTAAAAAGATTTGATTATGGGAATAACAGGCCAATTTTTGGAAAAAATAAAGATTGATGGACGTCCGGCATGTTGGCTTGATGATTGCTTCGGGGGCCCCATTCAGGTAAAAATGACGTAGTATCCCTACATTGGAAAAAAACAACCGATTATCGTCATCGTACGGTCGGTTTTTGAATCTGTAGGGAAAAAGGTAAAGTTTGTACTGTTTAAGGAAATAATATACGGTTGTCTTTGGAAAAAAATATAGCAGTTGGGCAGAGGGTCATATGTACAGACCTTGATTTAACATAGTCGATTTATATATATTCGGTCGCCCCGAAGAGCACACTGATATCGGATACCTGACACGTGACCTGTTACCTGACACGTGACACCAAAACATTCATCTCGTTACGTTTGTAACTACAATATACGGCAAAGCAGCCAAGCATTCTGTATCTCTGTTGTCACAGCGTAATCGATTCAAGATGTAAGACTATACATGTGGTTCTGTACATGGAGGGTAGGACACGCTTGCGCGATTTTGGCATTGGGGATTTCCAATACGGTAATTTGTGAAACTGCATACATGCATGTACTCGGCAGTCTCGGTCCCAGTGAATTAAAAAATCATCTCTTAAAACCTTTGTTCAAAAGATCTTGTAATATCATGATAAATTAAGAAAAAAAAGTATGAAGTCAACAACTCATGCTTCTGTTAAATACCTGTGCATAACTCAATAACTCCAGAAATTCCTCCTGCAAAGTAATCTATATAAATACATAAGACCCTTGAACATTTAAAACGCGCCATGGCCTACAGAGCTATGCGCTCTTTAGCCATTCGCACCGATACACTCTAATAGCAAAACAGGTCCCTATATAATGATTATACACCCCAAAACCAGTGCACTCAGGATATTTGTAAATCTTCTTCTTATCGTCATAAGGTTCTACTCATCTCTAACCATTAACAGCTCACTCAACTGATAAATGACTTACCACGCATTACTGAAAAGAGTAAAACAATTATTGATCTTGCTTCTGTGTCTCGACCAGAAACAATTTCTACATCAGGTGTTCGCAGTCTATGTTCTCAGTGACCATTCACTTATTTATGTTGTTCGTAAATTACATGCATAGATAGGCCACCACATTTTTTGAATTACAAAGACCAAGATCATATAAGCATTTTAATGAAAGTGACTTTGTTAAACTATGAGAACAATATTAAAACTGGGATCAAGTAATTATCATAATGATGTTTGATATTGCTTGGAATATTTGGAAGAGTGTTTTGTAACGCATGTGATGCTCATGCCAACAGTCAGAGAAAAAGTGTGAAAGGTTCACAACAAGAATGAATCAATAGTGAATTTGACTGTTTGCAAAGGACGGGAATATTTTTTCGCCGAGCGCAGAAATCTAATGATCCCCATGATTGGCATATGGCTAAAATTTTATCGCAATAAAGCCAACAATATGCGTCCACTTTTCAAAAAGAGATCTATTCTGCCTCATGCTGAAAAATGTAAAATAACTCGAAAAAAATTGTGGTTACTCTCAAAAAGCTGCTACCTAACAAAGCATCATCGACTTCCAATTCTGTTAAGACTGATAATGGTTTCAAATATTCAGGCCAAGGATACTGCTAATGCTTTTAATAAATATTTCACTTCTATTGGTTCTTCTCTGCAGATAAGTTGATGATGCACAATCAGGCAAATAGCCACTCACATACAAATAATTTCAATTCTACTTGTGATTCTATTTAGTTTTGTAATGTTTCTCCAGAGGGACTTTGTTTATAAGCAAAATGTGATATGTCTATAACAAGTCTCCAGGATTTGATGATTTCAGTTTAAAACTTCTTAGCGGAAGGATCCCTTATATTAGAATTCTCTGCTTTGATTTGTACCTTTCGCTTTAGTCATCAGTTTTTCCGGGCAGAATGGGAAAAAAGCCAAAGTTACCCCTATTTTTTAAGATGGTGACAAGTCAGATGTGGGAAATTATCGACCTATTTCCGTTCTGCACCAATTATTCCTAAAATCATCGAAAGAGCTGTTCTATAATCAATTGTATTCGTACCTTGTTTCCAATGGATTCTTCTGATTAACCAATCAGCTTCCGTGCCATTCATTCCACGCAATAAGTTGGCTGATGTACAAGATTTATTTTGAAAAATATGGATTGAAGTCGGGCAACAGGAGCAATTTTCCTGGACCTCCGAAAGGCTTTTGACTGTGTTAACCAGTCTCTTTTTTCATATTGATAACTTGCACAAAAAGTATTACTGCGTTCTGCACGTAAGTGGGTTTCGATCCTATCTCAGTGACAGAATTCAGGCAGTCAACATTAACTCTACTCTTTATGACTTCAAACATATCAACATTGGAATTCACAAGGCTATATACTTGGTCCGCTTCTATTTATTATTTTTGTCAATAATATTTCAGATAGTGTTAACTGTAAATGTACTTTGTATGCTGATGATACAAACACTTCTTTGTACTAAGACAACCCACACACTCTTGAATTTTGAACTTGCAGTCAAATTAATCAAAATTTCTAAATGGTTTGATGATAAAAAACTCACTTTGATGCCAAGAAACCAAGTTTATGGGTCTTGTACATGTCATATTCTCAATACAATTTCAAAATGTTTATCTGCAACTGTAATAATGATTATATTTGAAAGGGTTACCCAGTTAATTCTTGGTTAATTTTTGGCCTTGATGTCCTGGTCTGATCTATCAAATCATATCTCTGCATGTTTTCTAAGCGTGTGGTGTTATTAGAAGAATTAAATATTATATTCCAAAAGATACTCGGTATGGCTGGCACATTCAATGTCAGCCACATTTGAATATTGCAGCCCTGTCTGGTCTAACTGTATAAGGATCTTATGACTTATGCAAATTCTTCAAAATAGATTAGCTCGTATAGTTTTGTCAGCTGACATTAGAACTCTGTTAAAGAGATGAGGTGTACACTGCAGTGAACAAACTTAATGATCGGTTATACAACCATATGCTAATGCTTGTATTTTTAAATGCTTCAAAGGTCTGGCCCCAGTTTACCTTTCTTCTAAGTTCACTTTTATGCATCAGTTCATTTAAGCATACCAGAAGTCAAAACCCAAACTCCACTTTTTTTTGTAGAACCACCTGGAGAATCTAAATGCAGGAAAACGTAATGTCATATGAGAGCAACCAAATATGGAACAGTCTTCCTTCAGATATCCGCGGTAATTAAATTCAATGAGTTATTCTCAGCTTAAAACTCTACATTTGGAAATCCCACATAAGCATAGTTTGTGACGTGTAGATATCTTTTATAAGCTTAATATTTTGTACTGCTGTAGATATCTCTGTAGTTCATTTATTACTAATTGTGTATTTTGTTCTTGTATTTAATATATACCTGTTATTATTTATATTAATGTTATAACTGGTATGTGTAAAATGTGTGTATGCAGGGCCTCTTGGAAATCAGTGCTCTGGTCACTGAAGGGGCTACCCTGCCTATACAAGAAAGTTTAAATAAATTATGGCGACGCCATCTTGGATTTCTCAAAATGCCAAGGATGCCCGAGTGTCACCCGGCAGATTCTTATTCACACACCCTAATCTATATTGTTCAGCAAAAAAAATTGTGTATATACTCAACTGTTAACGGTCAGGCCATAACTTGGAAAACCATATCTCTCCGACTATAATGGGTCCTAAAAAACCAGCTTGGACTATGGAACTCGCTACCGCTACCTAGTCTGTACGTATTCATGCATTGGAAAATTTCGAACTTGAATTACTGCATTGCAAGATAGCCCAATGTAGGCTGTAAATTTGTTCTTTTTGTAGTAACTTTTTTGTTTTGTTTCGGGTTTATTCAACCTTTCCCCATTCTCAAAAGATATACTGCGTTGCAGATTTATTTTAGTATGCAATCATCCTGGCAATATAGAAAGCGTAGTTGAAAGAAAAACTCGTGTGAATAACATTTCAATGATGCTGAGGTAATTGTACTTGTTATTCCCCCCCCAAAGATATGCGCCAGTGATATTGATTAAAGTAGTATTTTTCTATCTCTGAAAAATGGGGGCAGAGTGTGAATATGTTGCAACATTTGTTAAGCACATTTATTCTATGGCGCTGTTTATGTACACATAATTGCTTACGGCATGAAAACGAAAACTCCGATTCTTCAAACTTTGAATTGAACATTAGGTGACTAAACTTAGTCTATGACTATATTAATTAATACACCAAATATATTAAAATTTAGAAACTCGGAGCAGCCTTTAAAAGAAAAAGACACTGACAAGGTTACAAATTTCCAAAAAATATGCAATGGACAATGGTGATGGGGCAGCTGAAAACTTTAAATATTGCTACAAACACAGACACAGGACTTTTACGTAGAGAATCAAATCAATTGTTCAGAGTGGAAAAATGTGCATTTATATTCATCGAATCCTTATTTGTACAGTGTTCAACATTCCAAATAGCATTATACTCCAACGAGACCAAAGTTCTCAGTATCTTAGACCTTATTATCAATATCATTATAACCATCCGATATCGCCCAAATCCTCTTATAAAATATTTCACATAAACAGAGGATCGCGGGTTAAGTGATTATCAGCTATAATTTGTTTTCACTAATATCATTCTGTTCTATGGAATTTCGATGGTTGAGAAGACTGGGAGCAGGGTTGCGTCATTGGGAGGTAGATTTGCGCAGGATTGTATATTTGAAAATCAACTGGTTAGAAATATGTTTTGCTTATTTTGTGAGAAAAGAAACGATATACAGACACTACTTGATCGTTCTCATGATAGTTCCACGGTTAGTTATACAAAATGCTCTAATAGTTGGATGAGATTGGTAGTGTTATATGACCTCCATTTTTCTGATTAAACTTTAAAAAATTATGTTATTCAATTTTATTTGAGACAAGATTTCTCACAGAAAGTATTTTGTTTACTATAAAAGAGAGAAAGGGGAATACCCCTAGTTGTTTTTGCTAAGTGCACCTGTTTAGATTGCACAATAGGGAAGTGGGGAATTCCACAAGAATGTTAAACTTAGTAACTGACTCAGACTTGTTTATTGCTTTAAAAGCATCAAAACATTGCAATCTGGGAATTCCCCACAAAGTTATATATATGAAGTGATGTAAATTTAGATGTAAATTGATTTGATGCTGCCAAGGTCCGTTTTATGCAGAAGGAATGATGTAATGATTATGGTTAGAAAGGGAATCTATGCTGTGAGTTGTTAAATCTATCACTGGAAGGAATCTCAGCCAGCATCCCCTGTAGTACAAACAAGTAGCTAGAAGATAGCTAGTTTTACTCTGCCTTGACCTGTAAAGTGCCAGGATATATAATTCAATGTGAGCAGAGTTGCTGGAATTATTTACTGTCATCTTTGAAGCTGAAAGTGCTTGGGAATCAAAAATAGGATTCCAAATTGTGGAAGATAGAAATCGTGGAGAGTATCTTGGATGATATACTGTGGATTATCATCGAGGGACTTAATTTAACCTTGTCGTCTGAAACTGCTGGACAAAAGTTATATCAGGACTGAGAGATTCCCATGGAATAATACCTGAGGAGTTAAATTATGAGAACTGTGCGCTGTCGTTTGGAGTCTTCGCTTGAGGACATACGTCATTGAACTGCAACGCTTCACACAGGACACTAGCAAACTCTACGTAAATTATAATCTTAAATATGGGTGTAATTTTATGTAATTTGTTTGGAATACCAAATCTTGACACCAGACATTAAAGATCATTTAAAACTGGTTTTATTATATAAAATAGATCACTTGTGCACAAGGCTCATTTATTTGTGTTTGATAGCTGTACTTCTGACCTCAGACGTCTACGAGACGTCATAAAACAATAGTTATACAACGATGGTGGATATAACTTTAGTCAGGTCCCAATCTACACAAACATTACTCAGGATGGGGGTTCCTTCAAGGTTTCCATACTCGTCCCTCTTGCTCAATGTATTAGATTTTATCATTGAAGATGATACTTATACTGTGTCTAAAAATAATGTCTGCAATAAAGCCAGGTTTACATCAAGACTATTAAAACAACTATATACGGCTTACGAACTCGATTGCATAGAATCATAAGATAGTCTTCAAGTGACATTTGAAGTAAACAAATGTTATAAAGATCATCTTTGTATCTTTACATAAGAGAATCTACAAACCACTTCTAGCATAGCTGGTTGTTTGGATATTTACTTATTTGTTGTTTGTTTGTTGTTTGTTGGATTTAGGGGGTGGATTCAGGTTGACTTGTCTATGTGATATTGGTTTCTGTCATCTCCACCAAAGGGTCTTCAGTGTTTGATAAATTTCTTTCTTTTTTTTGTCGGGTCGCCTAGCGAACCGACTATAGAAACCACATGCTCTCAAAATGCGAAGGAGTCTATTTCTAAGCTGAAAGGTCATTCATTAAATGTTTCTTTTTGAAAATGATCTACGTATACTATTAATTTTGAGCTTTTAGTGTTGGGTGTGTTATGCGATGCAAGTCAGCAAAAGAATAACATCATGACATGTTTGGAATGGCCTTAAAAAAAGCATTTCTTTGATTTTGCTCATGTGAAGCTGCTTTTTGATGGGAGTTGGGTTAAAACGTTGCAGGGATAGATAAAGGGTGAGTAACAAATAGGGAGAGTTATAGTAAGAAAATGTCAGGCCAAGTAGAGTTATACTACGTAAATGATGAAGCTTACCATGCAGTATGTGTTGACATGATTATTTAAGACGAAGTTTTAGGTAACATATTTATTGAAAAGACAGGTAGGTGTATAAACCTACAGTAAATTAAAGCTTAAAATTTCGGATCCGTTTTAACCCCACATTTTGCGCCCATGGGCGTTTTTTCTATTTTCTTTACTAGGCTGAAATGACAGGTAAGGCATTGAACCTATGTTAAATTAAAGCTTATAACTGGGGATTTCAGTTTTAACAAATTTGCGCCCCATTGGGCGTTTTTTTTTTCTATTTCTTATGTTGAAATGACAGGAAGGAACGTGTAAGCTATGTTAAATTAAAGTTTTTAAATTGGGGATCCATTTTTAACAATTTGCGCCCAATTGGGCGTTTTTTCTATTTTCTTTATTGAAATAATAGGAAGGCGTAAGCTATGTTAAATTAAAGCTTAAACTTGGGGATTCAGTGTTAAAACATTTGCTCCGCCCAACAATTGGGCGTTTTTTCTATGTCTTATTTGAAAAACTGACCGGAAGGTGTGGTGTAACCTATGTTTAAATTAAAGCTTATAAACATGGGGATTCAGGTGAACAAATTTTGCGCCCAATGGGTTGTTTCTATTTTCTTGTTGGAAATGACAGGAAGGTGTAACCTCTGTTAAATTAAAGCGTAAACTTGGGGATTCAATTTAACAATTTTGCGCCCATTGAGGCGTTTTTTCTATTTTCTTTAGTTGCAATGATAGGAAAGGAACCTATGTTAAATAAAGGCTTATAACTTGGGGATTCAGTGTTAAACATTTTGCGCCCAATTGGGCGTTTTATATTTTTCATTATTTGAAGGACAGGAAGGTGTAATCGATGTTAAATTAAAGCTTATACTTGGGGGTTCAGTTTTAACACATTTTGCGCCCAATTGGGCCGTTTTTTCTTTTCTTTATTGGAAATGGCAGGAAGGTGTACCCTACGGTAAATTAAAGCTTATAACTTGGTGATTCATTTTTAACACATTTTGCGCCCATTGGGCGTTTGCTATTTTCTTTATTTGAAATGATATGAAGTTGTACAACCTATGTTAAATTAAAGCTTATAACTTGGATTCAGTTTTAACACATTTTGCGCCCAATTGGGCGTTTTTTCTATTTTCTTATTTGAAATGACCGAAGTTAACATTTAAATTAAACTTATAACTTGGGGTTCAGTTTTTAACACATTTTGCGCCCAATGGCGTTTTCTTTTTTTCTTTATTTGAAATGACAGAGGTGTAACCATGTTAAATTAAAGCTTCTAACTTGGGGATTCAGTTTTAACACTTTTGCTGCCCATTGGGCGTTTTTTCTATTTTCTTTATTTGAATACAGGAAGGTGTACCTATGTTAAATTAAAGCTTTACTTGGGGGATTCAGTTTTAACACATTTTGCGGGCCCAATTGGGCGTTTTTCTTGTTTTCTTTATTTGAAAATGATAGGAAGGTGTAACCTATGTTAAATTAAAGCTTTAATTGGGGATTCGGTATTAACACATTTTGGCACGGAGCCCAATTGGGCTTTTTTCCATTTTCTTATTTTATTCAAAAAAACTAAAAAATCAATAAAATAATGTTTAAATTAAAAGCTATATTGGGGATTCAGTTTTAACACATTTTGCGCCCAATTGGGCATTTTTTTCTATTTTCTTTATTTGAATGACAGGGTAAGTGTTACCATGTTTAAATAAAGCTTATAACCTTTTTTTAGGGATTTCAGTTTTAACACAGTTTGGGCCCAATTGGGCGTTGTTTTCTATTTTCTTATTTGAACTGACATGAAGGTGTAACCTATGTTAAATTAAAGCTGATAACTTGGGGATTCAGTTTTAACACATTTTGCGCCCAAGTTGGGCTTTTTTCTATTTTCCTTTATTGAAATGACAGGGAGGTTTAACCTATGTTAAATTTAAGCTTTTCACTTGGGGATGCAGTTATTAAACACATTTTGCGCCCAATTGGGCGTTTTTTCTATTTTCCTTTATTTGAAATGACAGGAAAGTGTCACCTATGTTAAATTAAGCTTATAACGTGGGGATTCAGTTTTAACAAATTGTGCGCCAAATTGGCGTTTTTTTCATTTCTTTATTTGAAACGACAGGAGGCGTACCTATGTTAAATAAAGCTTATAACTTGGGGATCGGTATAACACCATTTTGCGCCCAATGGCGTTTTTTTTCCTATTTTCTTATTTGAATGAAGGAAGGTGTAACCTATGTGAAAATTAAAGCTTATAACTTGGGGATTCAGTTTTAAACACATTTTGCGCCCAAATTGGCGTTTTTTCTATTTTCTTTATTTGAAATGACAGGAAGGTGTAACCTGTGTTAATTAAAGCTTAGGAACTATGTGAGGTCAAATGTCACACCCAAGGTCAAAGGTCAACGGGAGATCAAGGTGTAAAACAAGGTGATTGGTTCTAATGCACTCTTATGCTCATGTATCAAACATCTACTTTAATCAGTTATTGGATTCTTTTTATAATGTTTCGTAATAAAAAGGCAACTTAAAAACTAGAAAACCATCTACTCTTTAAATGCTTTTAATGTTGTCTTATTTCTTGTAAAATTATGACTGGCGACCCGACACAGTTTTTTTAAATCCTTGGTTATTATATATTTGTAAATGAAATTGAAAGTGTTGGGTTATATGTTCTTTGGACTGTATTCTTATTCATTTAAAAATCCCAAACAACACATCCATTAAAATAACTCAGGCTATGATTATAGCAACTTTGCAATCTCAGCTCCTGTACAAAAATTAATAATTGCACTTAATTTCAACCGGCAGCAATCGTGTGGATGGGACGCGCACAGGCTCATGTTTTAACCTGGAAAAGAATGAGTCCCACTGACCTACTAGGTCACTTTAGGAAGAATCATTTGGTAGGTATGGGGGGATTTTCGTTAAATTACCAATAATATGTTTTGGTAAGCTACTAATTAATCATATTATAATCTTGGAGTAATACAAAATATTACTTCAGAAATGTATTAAACGAAATGGTTCGGTAAGTATTTGATGAGTTTTTCCTGTGACAAAACCTGATAAATTTTAAAAAATTATTCCCTGAAAATGGAATCGCTAATTCCCGAATGTCGCACATATTTGTTTTCAAGCAGCAATCGGGTCATCGGAGGGTGGTGTATTCTGACTGATCGTATTTACAGAATACTGTTTGAAAAGTGTAGCCAAAATGGCAGTTAACGGTAGGGTGAGTAAAATAGATAGCCCAATACATGGGTGAAATATCAAAACATGTGTGGACTTCCGTTATAGTGAGCAAAGATGGTTCTTCTTCCGTTTGGCCGTGTGTTAAGTGTTAAATCTTGCACATCAGCACTGGCGAGGAATGGGCGATGTTTAAATCCATCACCAAGAAGCACGCAGTAATCATCGTTGCAAACCCGTTACATTTTAGGATTGTAGTTACTACGTATGTGGTTATTCAAAGTTTGGTGCTATTCAGCCGAATTATGAACAGAAATACTCGAATTAGTTGCGCCAGTAAATTGGCCAACACAGCACAGTGAGTGGTATCCGGCAGTATCTCACTCTCTCGTCTCGTCAAGGTGACATTAGTCGCAATGCAACCCTAAAATACGAGAAATCAGGACGCATTCTGTAATCGAAAAAATGACGTTTTCGTATGGACGCCTTATGTTAGGTTTGCAGGAAGAGTGTATTAAAAAACGTGTAGAAGACAAATCACTGAATTCACAATACACTCAGATAAAAATTACTACCCAAGAACTAGTCTTGAGCATAACCTTTTTGTCTTCATTCATCTTTTAACATTGGACATTATCGTATATCAGCTAAGAAAGGTTATGCCGCTGTACAGGGACTTGGTATCCATTAAGCTAACACCATCTTAAACCAATCCACCAAAGGTGTCATCGTGTGTCACCTTCTTCACCCAAAAGTGCTGAGTGGAAGGAATCGTAATGTTGTTGATGAACAACAACGAGTGTGACTGAACCCCGTTCAAAACTCAAAACTTGCAAACACTCACTCATGACAGTTTTAGGAAGTAAATTACTTCTGTATTGAAAATCATCGGTAGTACAATTTTTTAGCCGTTGGATGAAAAACAATGTGCGGTTCTTGTGCTGTAGTATTGTAAGATGCTACCGAGTCCTGTTTAAGGTAAGTTTTGTAATTCATGACGATGTCAGATGATTTAAAATGTGTGTTGGCCTTTATTGTGGATACTGAAAGTCCATGTACAGCGGCAAACCTTTACGTTAGCTGATATGCGAAAATGTCCAAAATTGATAAAAGATGAATGAAAAGACAAAGTTATGCTCAGCCAGGAAACTACCCCCAAGACTGGCTAAACGTCCCTTATAAAAACAAATCAATCAACAGTGATTGCAAAAAAAATGCTTAGGAAATAAAACAAAAATACATCTACAATTGCGTTCACGTGTGTGAGAATGGCCTAGTTATTGACGCTGTGGTCACTGTTGTGGAACTATACAATTATATGTGAAAGGATCCCTTAATTTTGTATCTCAGAATTAATTCATTATGAATTTTAGGCATCTATTATGAAGAAAAGACCTTCCTGGGGTATAATGTGTGTGCGCTCTCTGGTTTACGAGCGAGGATTATATTAAACAATTTATTAGCTCGAAAAAACGGTGAATATTTGCGAAACTTTTTGCTTCGCAGCCATTCATTTACACTCATTGCACTGATACACGTTATGTATACGGAAGTGCGTCTACCGTGATGCGAGTATACCCATTTGAAAACGTTCTTCACGGTAGAAGTTCCTTTTACTAGGTTGTACATAGCTGGAACATGGCATGCTCATGCGAAAGTTTTTGTTCGAAATATCTAACCTTAAATGGACCCCATTTACGGTTTTTAGAAGGGCTATGTAGTGTAGAACATGGGCGGCCAAGCACATGGCCTAATCAAAACTAATTTGATAACAGTACCGAAATCGCTCCATGACTGAATTTCCCGGCTGAACGCAACATAATGTTGTAAATTTCTACTAAATTACAAGAATTACATATTGGCTTCTTGGACATAATTGTTTCATATCTTGGTTGATTCCGGTGAAATTGTCACATTTTTGACGCACTTTGCGGTGTGATCAAACACAGACAAAAACAAAGTCTGCCGACATGTGCGACATGTCTCATAATGGCATTGTTCATATTATATTGTTTGCTCTCCAATTTGTTCTCTGTTGTTCTGTTAGCCGCGCCAATAATCCCGTAGAAAGGCACACTTTCTTCATAAGCGTGTAAGCCCCACCTTTCATTCATCTGTACTGTTATCAAGCTGATTTTGTTAATTTAAGATATGGAGATCAATTTTTTTTAAAAACATTGTTGATCTGTCACGTGGGATCTGTGTGGATCAGGGAAAATAAAAAGGGGAATTCAAAGTGGCTGCTTGCTGATCCCCTATATTCATTTCATGTCATTCATCCACTCCGTTTAGTTTAAGCTTCCGCGGTGGGACTATTACCCGATGATCGACAGAAGGACATAACAAACGCCTCAAAATGCAGTAGGCACGCAGCAACCAGCTCTGCCATGTCCGATGACGTATGACATGGCATAGCATTATGGCAGAAGGCATTGGATGGCAGAAACAAATACGGTGAGCAATCGTCCAATGGCGGTGCCCTGTGGTGTCGCCAATTGCTGAGTGAGACACGTCACCATTTTCTTCTTCGACTTACAATTGGGACGATTCCATTTGGGCAAAAGGGTTGAGCACAGCTTAGTCATATTTGAAATATCTTGTTGCGCCTGACAGAGAATATCATTTGGTCTGGTTACTTGTTCTACTGCTAACATAATATACTTTATGTCGTAATCAAGTGCCAAGAGATCATTACTGGCTATATGTGAAATTAGGCGACTTGCACGGTTTACCTTGCGCATTATTTCCCCTATGACGCCACATTAGTTCATCCATCAGACTACATTGTGGTCTGAAAAGCCTGTCACGGCACGTTTTCCAAGTCACACACCAAAATGGAGGGACAGCTACAGAAGGGTAATGTTTTCAAATTTGTAAATTGTACACAACGGGGACTAGAAACAAAAGAAGATCAGAACAAGCAGCACTACACTGGAATATTAAATTATAATGGATTGTTATGGTAAAGAATACCGACCAATGTCCGGAAGCACCTAAACAAAAAACAATTAGCGCGCAAAAAGGTGAACGCGACCGCCCGTTCTGAGACGCTTCACTCCTCTATCTCCAGATAGCAGGCGAAAGCATATGCTATCTGCAGATAGAGTTTCTCGATCAAGCTGAAGTTGAATTGAAAGCTGGTGAAATGGGGATGGTTTAATTATGTTGCTTTTACGTTTTGGGCCCCCCTGAGAGTTACAACAGTACCCACTTTATATACGATTCAGATTTACTTTGGGGAATTGAACAATGCAGGGAATGTCGAATATCTTGCTGTTTATTTTTCGGAAGTTTGTTTAAAATTGTTATTCGGAAGGTTTGTTTATAAATCTAAAGGCGTTAATCGAAAACAGGAATTTCAGTACAGGCATTATTCCGAAGGTTTGTTAATCTGAACATTGTCATGATTGTTAGTTCCGACTTCAAAATGTTTTTGTTAATATTCCGAATGTTTTTTGTTTGTGTGTTTTCACGTTTTCCCTAGTTCACAATGAAACCCTAAAATACGAGCAAATCAGAAGCATTCTTTGTACAGCGAAATGACGTTTTCGTTATGGACCGTTCTATTTTAGGTTTGCAGACGAGTGGGGGTGGTACTTAAAAAAAGTGTAGCAGCAAATTTACTGAATTTACAATAGGGCCTACAAGTTAACTCAGATAAAATTACTATTAACCCAAGTTGTTGCTATATGTCCTTATAATACAATTCATCAACAGTGATTTGCAAAAAAGCTTAGAAATAAAACAAAATATACATCTTACAATGGGGCTTTACATGTGGTAAGGGCGAAGTATTGCCGCTGTCGTCACTGTGTGGAACTATAAATTATACTGGGAAGGAATTTCCTGAATTTGGTATCTCAGAATAATCATTATGAATTTTATTGCATTATATTATGATAAAAGACCTTCTGAGGTAAGTGTGTGCATGTTTTAAAAGCTGAGGATTATATTTAACAATTTTAATAGCCCGAAAAAAAAAGGCAAATATTTGCAACTTTTTGCTTCGCAAAAAAACAAGGGCCCTATCATTGTACACTCACTGCACTGCATACAGGGTAGTGCTATATGGATAGTGCTTTACCGTGATGCGAGTACGCCCAATTATAAACGTTCATCACGGTTAGAAGTTTTTGTAATAGTTTCCATCCATTTGTCTTTGCCATGTGGTAACATAAATACAGCGTTTGTAAGCATTAACCAGAAAATTTTGAGTTGGAAATTTCTAACTAAAAATTTTTTCATGAAAAGTAATTATTAAACTAAAAAAAAACTAGGCATTATGCGCTTTAGAAAGCACGAGTATATCAGCGGTGATACTGTACCTGTCCATGTGCATATGTACAAAATTATAAGGGTTGGGTCAGCAATTCGATGACCAAGTCCGATGATATAGCAATGTTATCTGGGGTTGTGAGGTCTTTTCAATATTGCAAAGAATGACCCCTTTAACCCTAACGCGAACGTAGGCATTCAAAAGCTCGCGATCTTGGTACCGGTCGGAAATGCACTCTTGCATCTCGGCGTCAACAACTATTTTTTGTCGCGAACATGACTCCAATGTTAAATGCGTCTGGGACGTCTTCCTGGAAAATGACGCGATGCTTTTAAATGCATTCTGGGACGTCTTCCCGGAAAATGACGCGATGCTTTAATGCATCTGGACATCGTCCCCGAAATGACGCGATGCTTTCATTGATCGGGGATATTTGCCCGCCAAGAAGATTGACATTGGAGCAATGCTTCTCATTGCACTGGGGACAGTTTGCCCGCAGAGAATCGAAAATGGCGCAATGCTTCTCATTGCACTCGGACGTCTTCACGGAAAATGACGCGATGATTTTCATTGCACTGGGACAGTTTGCCCGCAGAAGATAGAAGATCGAAATTGGCGCAATCTTTTCAAGCATCTTAGGACAATTTGCCCGCAGAAAGATCCCCCCCCCCCAAATTGGCGCGATGCTTTTCATTGCATATGGGGACAGTTTGGCGAAGAAGATCGAACTTGGCGCAATGCTTCCAATGCATCTTGGGCGTCTTTCCGGAAAATGAGCGATGCTTTTCATTGTATCTCGGACATCTTCGCGGAAAATTACGCGA